>PVJS01040424.1:0-18447 GCA_004027185.1 Glis glis
ACAAAAAAAAAAAAAAAAAAAAAAAGGGCTGGGGATGTAGCTCAAAAGTAGAATGCCCCTGAGTTCAATCCCCAGTTCTCTCTCTCTCTCTCTCTCTCTCTCTCTCTCTCACACACACACACACACACACACACACACACACACAAATAGGGCACCTAAGCGGGGTGCAGTGGTGCAAACCTGCAGTTCCAGTATTTGGGAGGCTGAGACAGGAGGATCATGGGTTCGAGTCCAGCCTTAGCAACTTAGCGAGACTGTTTTAAAATTAAAAGGGCTGAGGTGCAGCTTAGAGGTAGAATGCCCTTGGGTTCTATTCCCACTACAAAAAAAGAGCACCTGCTTTCTCTCTGGCAGCAGCAGGGCAGGCCCAAGACTCCCAGAGCAGGAGGGAGGGCAGCTGGTGTGGAGGGTGGGGCTGGAGGAGCCTCTGCCAGGCCTCTGACAGGCCCAGGCCTCTGGAGCCTCTGACAGGCCCAGGCCAGGGCATCACAGGCTGGCAGGAAGGTGGAGGAGGAGCAGGGCGGGAGTGTGGGAGCGAGGGCCTCTGGCTCAGCCCGCAGCTGCTCAGCCCCCAGCTGCTCAGCCCTCTAGAGTGGGCAGGGCGACAGCGGGCAGCGGGAGGGAAGAGGGGTGGTGGAAGGGGAAGTACAACAGGGTGCTCATAGAATGCAAACACTTCTGGGGACAAGTAAACAGGCCAGCCACTTCTGGGCAGCTCAGCCTGGGCACTGCCCTGACCTGCAGTGTCTTCCCAGTGCTGGGGGCCCCTTGCACAGAGGCTCCCCATGGCCGCTGCCCACAGAGGCCAGCAGAGGTCCCTGTGGCTGCAGTGTCTGTCCTAGCCCTGCTCTTGGCTTTCTAGGCACTGAGCCCTTGGGTGGGAGGGCACACTCACCTCAGCTGAGCCAAGTGCATGAACAGACACCTCCATCCACTTCTTTCCCTCTCCCCAAGCCTGTCCCCCATCCCCCACATCTATAGAACACCAACTGAACCCTGTCCCCACCCCACACCTGTCACCAGGACCTTAGGAACCTGTGTGCCACCGGTAGTGGTGGCACACACCTGTAATCCCAGCACTGGGAGGCTGAGACAGGAAGATTGCAGGTTTGAGGCCAACCTCAGCAACTTAGTGAGGCTCTCAGCAACTTAGCAAGATCCTGTTTCAAATAAAAAGTAAAAGTTGGGTGCAGTGGTACAAGCCTATAATCCCAGTACTTGGGAGGCTGAGACAGGAGGATCCCAGGGTCGAAGTCAGCCTCAGCAACTTACCGAGACCCTATTTTCAAATAAAAAATAAAATAGGGCTGGGGGTGTAGCCCAGAGGTAAAAGGCCCCTGGGTTCTTCCCCCAGAATCACACACACACACAAATAAATAAAAAATAAATAAATAAAATAGGGCTAGGATGTAGCCTGGAGGTAGAAGGCCCCTGGGTACAATTCCCAGTACCACACCCCCCAAAAAATCTGTGTACCACCCACATGAGTTTGTATTACTGGGAATTGAACCCAGGGGCATTCTACCTCTGAGCTACACCCCCATCCCTTTTTACTCTTTATTTTGGAACAGGGTCTCACTAGGTTGCTGAGAGTCTCAGTAAGTTGCTGAGTCTGGCCTTGAACTTGCGATCCTCCTGTCTCAGTCTCCTCAGTACTGGGACCACAGGTGTGCACCACCACCACACCCAGTGCAGGTAAGTCTTTCTGATCATCTCATGCTTGGCTTTATGGCAAGAGCCCTCAATCTTCCAATATCCAGCTCCCCCCACTGCCCTCAGGACAAGGACTGTCCCCAGCTGAATCTCAGCACTCGACTTCCTGCATGCACTCCGTAGCAGACACCTTGCGATGGTGACTTTGGGTGTCCCAGCTCCCACGACCCACCCCTTCCCAGTGGGAGAATAATTAGTATGGGTGAATTGACCATCCCCCGCCGGGCCTGTCACCAGGTGGACACCAGGGTAAGGCTGCGGGTTCACAGGCACCCACAGATGACTGCCATTGTGCATGGCACACCAAGAGGCCCGGGTCTGGCTGGCCACCCTGGCCAGGGTGGCTTCCTGAAGGAGCTGGACCTCCTGGAAGGGTGGGAGGATTTTGCACGACAGCAGGTCCACCCTGGAGAGCCCAGCTCGCTGCCACCTGCCCTGCGCATCTCCCTCCAGCCACCCTCCCCTCCCCAGACCTCAGTAGGTCCTTCTCTTGTCCTTGTAGCCCAGAAGCCTCCTGAAAACCTGTGGCCGCACTTGGGTGGGTGGGGACAGTGCCGGAAGGCTAGGGACGTGTTAGAGAGTGGTCAGGTGTTTCTTGTATTTCTTCTTTCCAGAAACTTCCCGCAGGAACTGCCGTCCTGGCCCGCCAGGTGGTGGTAAAGATGCAGGCGTGCTGGTCTGAGACCACAGAGTGGGGCTCTCACTCCGAGTTCATGTTCTTGCACCTCACCTTCAGGGAGCAGGGGAGATGACACTGCAGGACATGGCCACCCTGTCCCACTGGAAGTGACCCACTGGGGGCCAACATTGGGTTTGCCGCTTCAAGGTGTCTGTGTGTGTGAGGTCATTTCTTCAGGGGGGTTGAAGCCCCAAAGACAGTAAGGAAGGTCACACAGGTGGCCCTGAGAAAAGACTTGGAAGGCTCCACCCCACATTCCTCAGGGGACTGAGAAAGGAGCACCCAGAGCAACCAATCATCAGCTGGGTGTGATGGCACAGGACTGGAATCCCAGGACTTGGTAAGCTGAGACAGGAGGATTGCAGGTTCGAAGCCAGTCTGGGCAACTTTGCAAGACCCTATTTCAAAATAAAAATAAAATAGGGCTGGGAGTATAGATCAGAGGTAGAATGCCTCTGGGTTCAATCACCAGACACACACACACACACACACACACACACCCCAAAAAGGACCAGATCACCTGCCCTTTCCCTGCCCATCCATCCATTCTTTCCCCTTCCTGACAGGCACCAGGGAGCCCTGGTCCTTCCCAGGCTCTGCCCAGTCCGGGGAGGACAGGGCCTGAGCAATCCCCAGCCCAACTGCAGGGTAGCCTCCGGCAGGAGTGCACAGGTGCAGACCCTGTGGCAGGCAGGAGTGGAAGGTGTGCAGGAGGAAGAAGGCTTTGTGTGGCCCGGAAGCTGGGTGGAGGGGCGAGGCTGGTCCCTCACCCATGTGTGTGAGGGAACAGGCTGTCTGACAGCTCCCAGAGGGTAGGAGAAGCACTGGTGAAGGTGGACAGGGGAAGGCCTCACCTGCTATGCCAGTGTGGCCCTTGCAGGTGCCTGAGCCAAGTCAGGGCTGCGTCTCATGGGTCCCTCCTATGATGCCGCCTTCTCCAAGTACTGAGGTTCTGGACTCCTGACCCACAGGCAGGCGCTGGCTCTATACCACTCCCATTTGTTTTTGCAGTGCTGGGGACCGAACTCAGGGCCTCGTGCATGCTAGGCTGTCACCTGCCACCAGACCGGGGCAGGTCCCTGGGCACCGGGTGTCAGCCTGGGGGTTTATTGCGTTTCCCTCCCAGGGGTTTTGACCCAGACACTATTCTGCACCGGAGGTGGGGGGTCAGCTCCCATCAGCCTGCCCCCCAGGACAGCTCTGACCCCACAAATCCCTCTTCCCCAGATGCCGCCAGGTCACGGTGTGGAAAAAACCTGAGGCTGTGGCCACAGGAAAGCAGCTAACCCCTTCTGTATAATGCTTTATTTCATTTGTCAACAACACGGGTCAGAAAAGCCCAGCCGCAGGAGCTCTTCATCACAAGAACCAGCCCAGGCAGCTCTGTGCCGCTCGCTCGGCTCCCTCTGTCCCTGGGCGCTGCAGGCGCTGGCGGCCCTGGCTGCTCATCCAGCCACACCCTGCTCACGGGAAGCGGGGGGCGCGGGTTGTGGCCCCCTCACCCAGCCCCTCACCAGAGCTGCCAGTCCTTTTGGAGAAGGAACCAGACGTGGGGAGGGAGGGAGGCCAGGACAGCTGGTGACGCCAGCCCTCCAGGATTCACCGAGGAGGACCTTCTCGGGGACATTTCCCATGGTCGCACGAGCCACAGCCGGGGTCCACGCTGGCCCCTGCAGCAAGGCTGGCCGAGGTGCGGGAGTGAGGGCAGGGGCAGGAGCTGGGCCGGCCTCGCTGCCCCTGCCTCCCCCTCCTCCCTCTGCCAGCTCCAGTCCTAGTCCTCGCTGGAGTTGTCGAACTCCTCCCAGTCCGACACGCTCATCACCTCGGAGGCGAAGTCGGGGTCGGCCTGGCTGCGGTCGGGCGTGCCGCGGGGCGGCTCGAGGAGCAGGGAGCGCGGCAAGGTGAGCACGCAGGCCGCCAGCCCCGAGATGGAGTTGTCCAGCTGCGGCCCCTCCTCCCAGCAGTCCTTGCCCACGTCGTAGACGTGCACGTAGCCCGTGCGGCTGCCGCGGTTGTGAGAGCGGCCACCCAGCACGTAGATCCTGCTGTCCAGCACCGCGATGCCCGGCTCGCCGTGCCCGGCTGGGAGCGGGCAGACGGACGACCACTGCCCAGAGGCGCAGCTGTAGCAGGCCACCTGGAAAGCCAAGGCGGGGTCAAGCCTGGTGCCTGCCGGGACAGGTGCCAGCTGTCCAGGGAGGCCTTGGTCACCTGTCCCCTCGGGCGGGCTCTCCTGACAGTGCTGCACGCCAGCGCTGAGAAGCTGTTCCCGTGCCAGGCTCCCACTCTGACCTGCCCAGGATCGGCAGGCCTGCAGAGGCCACCTGCGGGACCCGCGACAGCACTGCTTCTCCAGCTGCCCAGGCCTAGCTTAGGCCAGCTTCCCGCAGGGGCCAGTGTCTCTCCCGCTGGCTGTCACTCTCGCGTGTTTGTTTGATTTTGGTAGTACTGAGGGTTGAACCCAGGGGTGTTCTACCTCCAAGGTACACCCCCAGACCTTTTTAATTAAAATTTTTTTGTGGTACTGGGGGTGGAACCCGGGGGTGTTCTATCTCTGAGCTATACTCCCAGACCTATTTTTTATTTGTAAACAGGGTCTTGCTAAGTTGCTGACAAGCTTACTAAATTGCTGAGGCTGACTTTGAACCTGTGATCCCCCTGTCTCAGCTTCCCAAGTACTGGGATTACAAGCGTGCACCACCACGCCTGGCTTTCTTTTTTTCTTTTGTGGTACTAAGGACTGAACCCAGGGGCATTCTACCTCCGAGCTACACCCCAGCCCTATTTTTTATTCTTTATTTTGAAACAGGGTCTCACTAAGTTGCAGAGGGCCTCACTAAGTAGCTGAGGCTGACTGTGAACCCAGATCCTCCAGTCTCAGCCTCCCAGGTACTGGGATTACAAGCGTGCACTACCATGCCCGGCTTTATTTTTTGTTTTTGCAATGGTCTCACTAGGTCGCTGAAAGTCTTGCTAACTTGCTGAGCCTGGCCTCAAACCTGTGATCCTCCTGTCTCAGCCTCCCAAGTACTGGGATTAGTCACCATTCCAGACTTGAATTTTGGCTTTCTCCCAGGGTAGGGACACATGACAAGATTCTCCCTCACGACACTGGGTAGCAGGAGCAAGCCACAGCTCCTTCTAACCACATTTACAGTGGACTGTATTGCTAAACTGTGATGTTCAGTAGGTTAGGTGGATTAAATGCAATTTTTTTTTGGTACTAGAGACTGAACCCAGGGGCATTCTACCTCCAAGCTACACCTCCAGCCGTATTTTCCATTTTGAAACAGACTCTTGCTAAGTTGCTGAGGCTGGCTTCAAACCTGCAATTCTGTCTCAGACTCCCAAGTACTGGGATTACAGGTGTGTGCCACCACGCCTGGCAATTACATGCATTTTGGACCTAGGAGATTCTCAATTTACCATGGGTTATCAGGATGTAACCCCGTCATAAACGTGAAGCATCTGTAACTGCGCAACCTCAAAGGTAGAAGGAAAGCTGGACAGAGGGCGGAGGGAGAAGGACTCGCCGTGTACTTGCCGGCTCTGACCAGGAAGCGGCATGCATCAGAGCCGCCGCCCCAGAGCCAGAAGGACCTTCGGCTGACAGCCAGTGAGGAAGTGGCACTTCAATCCGCCTCCACCGGGACTGGATTCTGCCAACAGCATGGGTGAGCGAGGAGAGGGACCCTTCCTGGGGCCTTCTCGAAGGAGACCGCCCTGGTGACACCTTGACTTCAGCCTGTGTACTCCTGACCTACAGAGCCCTCACAGCTTGTTAGGTCCTCAGTCTGTGGGGATGTGGGGAAACTAGCATGCCGCCCAGCCCCCCAGGGCTTCTTCCAGGCCAGCACTCCAGGGCTGGGCCGGAGAACCTGCTCTCCTAAGGCCGCAGTCCCAGGTGAGGAGGTGTGGGGGCCACTGCGTAGACCTAAGGGAGAAGCTCCAAACACCTGGGACGCTCTTCAAAGCAAGTACCACTCATCACACAACACGGAATGGCTAGAGCTCAGACCAACCCAGACGACACAGCAGTTTGATGGAATGCTGTCCAGCTGCAGGAAGGGCGGGCACGCGCAGACCGAGCGTCAAAGCGGAGCTCGCCAGAACCGACATCAGGGAGAGCAGCACCCTGGGATGCTCTCTGGCGATGACTGGGCAGAAGCCACTCATTGGTAGAAAGACTAAAAGCCAGTGGTGCAGGGTCCTGGTTAGGAGTGCTTTTTCCTCACCCTTCTCTATTTTTTTAAGGGTTCTAACTTTACTTTTTATTTTTGTGGTACTGGAGATTGAACCCAGGGGCATTCAATCCTCTGAGCTACACCACCAGCCCTATTTTTTATTTTGAAACAGGGTCTTGCTAGGTTGATGAGAGTCTCACTACTTGCTGAGGCTGTCCTCGAACCTGTGATCTTCCTGTTTCAGCCTCCCAAGTACTTGGATGACAGGTGTGCACCACCACACCCAGCTAGGTTCTAACTTTATAATGAAAGCTTTTTTTGTTTGTTCTTGAAATGGGGTCTCATTATGTTGCTTAGGCTGGTGATCTACTGGGCTCAAGTGATCCTCCTCCCAAGAAGTGGGGACTAGAGGCACGTGCTACTGTGCCCAGCCACGAAAGTTTTATAATAATAAAAGCCCAAGTCAAAGCACCCTGCATGATTCTTTAAGAGTCACGTGATTATGCACTTGTCCAAACCCACAGAAGTGCAGCAGCAGGAGCACGCCTTCGTGTGCGCTCCACTTAGGGTTCTGGTGGCCAGTGCAGGTCCACCGATCGCAGCACACGCCCCTCTGGCGGGGGATGCAGAGCAGGGGCACGGGTCCATGCGAGCCCTCTATACCTTCTGCTCAATTTTGCTGTGCACCTAACACTGCCCGATGGCCTGAGAGGGCAGCCCCGGGCCTGGCTCACCTGGTGCACGTCCCTCCTGTAGCCGGCGTCGTTGTTGCTGCCCCCGATCACATACAGCTTGTCGAGGAGGGTGGCCATTCCGTGCCAGGCTCGCCGCACGGGCCCGTCGGCCAGGGTGTGCCAGGTATTGCTGCCTGGGTCGTAGCAGTGCGTCTCCCTCAGGTAGTCTTCACCTCTGCGACCACAGGTGATGTACATCTTCCCCTCCAGCGTGGCGCCTGCGTGAGCATACACCTGTGTGGAGCCACCAAAAGAGCCAAGACAGGCAGGAGGGGGAGAGTGCAGTGAGGAGGGCAGCCGGGCCACTCGCCACCCACGCCTGCCGACAACACCGCTCCTCGGGTGCCTGGGAGAACGCGCCCGGGATCTTCACTGTACTGAAGGCCCTCCTTGTTGACCCCTGACCTCTTCCCAGGGGACACATCCACAGCCCCAGAGAGCAAACGCCATCTTTATATTCCTTTGCCTCTAAAGGAAACATCTGTGTGTGGGATCACCAAGAAAATCAGGGCCTTCAGCTGGGCGTGGAGGTGCGCACCTGGAATCCCAGTACTTGGGAGGCTGAGACAGGAGGATCGTAGGTTTGAGGCCAGCCTCAGCAACTCAGTGAGACCCTGTTTCAAAATAAAAAAATAAAAAGATAAAAAGGGCTGGGGGTGTAGCTCAGAGTTAGAATGCCCCTGGGTTCAATCCCCAATACCAGAAAAAAAAAATGCCAGAGAAGGTGTGGCGGTTCTATGCAGCTACTATGCCACTTGATACGGGGATTGAGCCTTGTGAGTTTGGGGTCTTCTCTGAGGGTCCTGGAACCACTCCTGTGTGGATACCAAAGGACGCCTGTACAGACAATGGCCCGCTTCAGTGACGGGTTAGTGGCAGTGGCGGGGGGAAACACACCGCTACGATTGTGTGTGTGGTACTGGGGATTGAACGGAAGGCGCTCTACCACTGAGCCTATTGCCAGCCCTTTTAGTTTTCATTCTGAGACAGGCTCTAAGTTAGCAGGCCCTGGCCTCAAACTTGCCATCCTCTTAGCTCAGAAGGGAAGGCGAGGGGCCGCCCTAAAGCTCGATGAAGGCCGCGGCTGCCCCCCTGTGGCCACGCTAGAGAACGGCAGCTTCCGCGGCTGCCCAGACAGAGACCGGCCCAGTTCCTCCCTTCCCTAGCCTCCCTCACCCTCCAGGTCCATGCACAATCTGCTCCTTTCTCCAGGACCAGGTAGGGACTGTCCCTCCCAAGCATCTTCCTTCTCCGGAGACGCTAGGAGCAAGGAGCAGGCCACAGGCGGAAGTGAGGAACAACAGGAGTGCGAGTGGGCAGGGAGGAGTGGGACCCTCAGGGGGCCTCACTCCTGACCTGCTGAGGTCAGTCTCAGGCATCAGGGAGGGTAGAAGGCCAGGCAGAGGGAAGAGATCCCCAGAGGCTGGAGCGCCTGCCACAGACTCGAGCGAGTGCTGGCCGCCTGGCAGTCTGCGTGCGCGGCCTCCACGCCATCCCCATCCTCTCTGCCTCTGGGGTGCTTGGGGATCCCTGAAGGTACATGCAGTCGGTAGCAGGTGCTCTGTGAGCAGCAATGCAGATGAGCAGGGTGCACGCCCTGTTCTCAGGGGCCAGTAAGCCTCTTCCTTGCCCGGGATCACAGGGTAGTTTCTGGGCCAAGTCTGAGTACCCCAAAGCCATAATTCTGTAGAATTATGTTTGAAGCCAATGAACACAATTCTACAGATCTTCAAACTGGAATAAGCCAAGGTATTACTGTGTAGAATGCATATATATATGCATATTTTAGATACAAAGATAAAACCCTGAAGGCATTCTCGGGCATCTGGAAGCCCTGTCACAGGCCTGTGAGCCCGGCTGCTCTTGCCTTCCTCTGTCGGGGTCCCTCCTGTCTGACATTTTTGGAAATATTCCAGTCCACCTCAGCTGGGCTAGGGGGCAGATTAGGGGGAGGTTTCTGTCTACATACACTAGAGGGTCAGAGCGGCTACAGGGCCCAGGTACTGTGGCAAGGCCTCAGCATGAGACTCGGAGGGCACGTGTGTGAGGAACGGGGTCTACACACTCGTGCCCTCGCTCCACGTGGTGTGGCTGAACTCGGGTCCCGTCAACACACTTATGCAGGACTGGGGGACCAGTGTGGCTCTGCTGCAGGACCTAGTGCCTTGGTGCCGGGGCCCCTCCCTCTGCACACCCTGTGGAAGGCAGCGGCGCGGAGGCCCTTCTTGGAGGGCAGCCTCACCTCCCTCTTGAGCGGGGCCACGTAGGCCCAGGAGTTGGTGGCGGGGTCATAGCGCTCCACCGCGCTCAGGTCGTTGTGGTAGTCGCGGCCAGCCACGGCGTAGATGTACCTGCCCACAACACACACGCACAGGTCCGCGTGCTCCTGCTGCAGGGACTGGATCTGGAACCAGCGGTTGTGCCGCGGGTCATACCTTTAAGGAGATAGGACAGCACATCACTGACCAGGACAGCAGCTTGCCCTCCGGGCCCCACCTCCTGCTCCCCTGCTTCCCTTTGCTGCAGCTTGGCCTGCAGGACCCCACCCTGGCAGCCCCCACATGCCAGGCTGTGCTGACCTGCAGCCATGCCAGCAGGTGGCTAGCCACAGTGCGGGCACGCCACACACAGCCCGGAAGGTGCGGCCGAACCGCTTGGGTTCTGCCCGTGATGCTGGCCTCTCCGGGTGTGACCTCTGGGTGATTTCTAGCTCACCGACTGCCCACCCCAGGCGGCCTAGGGACTCTTCCTATACCCACCTCCAACCTCCCCCACACGCCATCCTGTGTGGCCTGCGCAGGCACACCAAGCACAGTGCTCAACACGGCCAGACTCTCCGCAGCTGCCTCCACGCGCCTCGTGCTCACAGCTCTCCTGACCCCAGGGCTGCGGCATTCCGTGCCAAGGGCTGGGCCCCACTGAGGAGACCAGGCTGGCTGCGGGAGGCCCACGGGGCCCAAGGTGCGGGGACTAGGGAAGGAGGGGGCTGAGCTCCAGCACCGTCACTGCAGCTCCTTCTCCTGACATCGGAGCCCCTTGTGCTCCTGTCACAGATGGTGCAGCTGTCCAAGCCACAGCCCTGCCATCGCCCTCCTTCCCTATCAACTGTCACAGAAAGTCTAATCCCCACGCAGTGAGTATGGCCTCCCACCCTGCCTGGCGCCAGCTGCCTCCTCCCGCCCACCCACACTCCCCGCAGGCTGCCCCTCCCCGCCTGCCCACACCGGGCTCCTGTTCTCTCTCCTACACCTTGGTCCTTTCTGCAGATGTCTCCCAGTCACTTCCACCTGGCTGCTCACCTGTCAACAGAGCCTGTACCCCGCCCCGCCCACCTGCTCCCATCCACGCCAGCAAAGTCCCGCCTACTCCAAAGCCAACCCGGGGACAGCTTTGGCAGGAGGGAGGGAAGATGGTGATTTTCCTCCTGAGCTCTGCCACTGCTCGTATTTAACCCAACACACTGTTGGCGAGCCGTGTTTGAGTCTCGTCTGTTTAACAGAGGTGACTGCTTCCTGAGGCTGGGAGAGCAGAGGTGGCCAAGGAATGGCCGTCACCTCCCCAGTCAGAATCACCGGGCCGGACGGCACCGCCACCATTACCCCAGAGCTGGGCCAACATTTAGCTCAGGCTGCCTGAAGCAGCTGGCAGACTCTGCAGCGCAGTCTCAGCCTGCAGGGTGCAGAGACTTCAAGTGCACTGAGGCCGTGGGCCTTGACCCGCTGTCCCTTGCTCTGTCCAAAGAAACGGATGTCTGGGCTCATGGCCCAGCTGACCGGGATAGCTGGAAGCAGCCTGCAGCCCACAGAGGTCCACAGAAGCCCCGCTCAGAAACCTGCCTTCTCCCAGGGGACCCTGTGCCTGACTACAGGACCGGGAGGACTTAGCAGGAGCTCAGTAATGCCTGTTGGCTCTTCCTGCTCCCCTGCGCTGAGCCAGACACTCAGGGGCACGGCAGCAGGAAGTCATGCTCCACCACAGGCTGGCAGTTAATAGAGAAGCAAAGCGGAACAGCCCAGGGGAAGCGGAACCTAGACACAGCGGAGATCACAAGAGCAGATGGAGGAACCGCTGCCCGGTCCAGCAGCCCAGCTCCTGCCTCGGCTCCCTCCAGTGCTTGCCCGCCAGCCAGAGTGCAGGCTGCAACCCCGCCTTCCCTGCCAGGGCTGGGCCCCAGGGTGCGTGGGCCTCTGAGGAGCAGCGACGGAAGGAAACACAGCGATCCCGGTACCCTTTCTCCTTCCATCACTTCAGCCCACACTCTCAGAATTCACTTGGACTTCATCCCTCAAAACGGGCATGTCCCTGACAACCTACAGCCTTCATGTCCAAAGCTGATGCGGTAACCAGGTCTATAGTGATGTGTCCTTTCACATGTCCCCTGACCAGCCCTCTTGGCACAGGACTCCTGCACTGTGGTGTCACCTGCAGATAAAGGCACGGACAGCCCCTCTCCTACCTCCAGCATCGGGACTCAGCTCGGAACCCTTGGACGTTGTTGTCCCCGCCGATCAAGTACACGAAGTTGTTGAGCACCGCGATGCCCTGGTTGGACATGCGGGGGGCCAGGGCGGCCGTGAAGTGCTTCCACTCGCCCTGCAGGGGGTTCAGGTACTTGGCCTGGTCACTGAGGACCGTGGACGGCATGGAGTGAATGCCCCCAAAGCCCACGACGCACTGGAAGTCCGAGCGCAGCTCCGTCTGTGGGCCCTGCAGGCTGGGCTGCAGGCTCTCATTCCGGTGGTACATGAGGGCGCTGGCCACCGTGTCCCTCAGTGGGCTGGGGTCCAGCTTGTCATGTAGCCGCTGCAGAACGTCGGCCTCCATCAGGGGAAAGCGCACCGTCTCAAGGAGCTTGGGGGGCTCATGCAGCGAGATCTGGCCGGCCTGCACCTGCTCCGGGGTGTAATGATAGAGCAGGGCCCCCTCGTACACCTCGGTCTCGCAGGACACCTCCAGGCGATTGCTGCTGAGGAGGGAGTAGACCTTCTCCAAGGGGAGCTGCCGGTACTTGTCAGTCCGCGAGAAGGCTACAAAGTTTTTGAGGATGTAGGTGTCCAGCTGCTCGGTCAGGCGGCTCAAGTCAAAGAGCTCTGCCAGTCGGTACACATCGAGGATGTTCTCCTCATCCACCCACGACATGAGGAAATCGCAGCAGAAATGGATAATTTCTGGGATCTGCAAAGAGAAGGACACCCACTCAAGCCAGGCCTGGCCACCAGCACCGGAGGGAGGGAGACGGTGACGGCTGGAATACAGCTTACAAGACTGGCCGCTCAGCTCACTCCTCAGCGGTCCCCACCTCTCCAACACTTCAGAGAGGACCTGGGCTGCTACACTGGCTGGCTTTAAATCCTGGCCTGGAAACACACCGAGCGGGCCGTGTGTGGTTCTTAACCTCTCTGAGCCTTCTCATCTATAGAACAGGAATAGAGCCGGGCGTGGTGGCGCACGCTTGTGATCCCAGTCCTTGGGAGGCTGAGACAGGAGGATCAGGGTTTGCGGCCAGCCTCAGCTACTTAGTGAGGCCCTCCACAACTTCGTGAGACCCGGTTTCAAAATAAAGAATAAAAAATAGGGCTGGGGGTATAGCCTGGAGGTAGAATGCCCCTGGGTTCAATCCCCAGTACCGCAAAAAAAAAAAAAAAAAAAAGGGCTGGGGGTGTAGCTCGGAGGTAGAATGCCCCTGGGTTCAATCCCTGGTACTGCAAAAATAACAAAAAACAAAAAACAAAAAAACAGGAATAGGTAAAGCGGAGGGGAATATGTGGATGATGAGTGCATGGGAACTTCCCAGCACAATGTCCTCGATCCACGTCAACTGCCCACTAGATCCAAAGTACTGGCTCTCCAGAGAAGTGGAAAGCAGCACAGATGGTCACTGTGTCGGACATCGCTGGTGTGGAAGGGGTTTGGGACCACTCCCTGCCCCACCTGGGCCTCTCTGGAAGAGTCTGCCTCTCCAAAGGTGCTGGGACTGAAGACAGCCAGCTCTTCTGCCAGAAGGCTCACAACAGGCAGCTCAGGCCCAGGCCCCACGCCGCCCACGCGCCAGAGCTTCCAGCAGAGCTCCTCCAGGCGCCTGCTCAGCGTCCACCCCAACCCTGGCTGGGAATTCCAGAAAACGTGGCCAGATGCCCTGAGATTCTGCCCGAGTCACAAGACCCACTTGACTCTAGGGAGTGCAGACTCCCCAGGTGGCTGCTTCACCGGCCCATGTAGAGGAAGCCAACGGAGAGAAAGACACTGAGGGGAGGGAGCCAAGGATCAGTCCATGGGCCCACAGGCTGCGCCCACCAAGGCTGTTCAAGGACACCCCGGGGTCTGACAGGGATAGGGAAGTGCTGTAGGGAAAACTGCCTAGAATAACAAACCAGGCTCTGATAAAAGCTTTAGGAAAATATAATTTCAGGATTTCTCTAAAAATAGGAATACAGTGGGGTCCTCTCTGCCTGTAGCTTCCAATTTTGTGTGTGTGTGTGTGGCGGTACTGGGGATTGAACCGTGGGCGTTTTACCTCCAAGCTACACCCCAGCCCTATTTTATTTTCTGTTTGGAAACAGAGTCTCGCTACATTGCCAAGGTCAACCTCGAGGGAAGACTGTACCTGACTTATCTAGCATCATCAAAAAATTAACCACCACACATAGAAGAATTTTGCTGGTATTTGAGAAATTTATCAGTAAAAAATTTTTTTGGTATGGGGGATTGAACCAAGGGAATTCTACCTCTAAGCTACACCCCAGCCCTGTTTTATTTTTTATTTGGAAACAGGGTCTCACTAAGTTGCTGAGGCTGACCTCAAACCTACAACCCACACTTGGCCCTATTTTCTTTCTTTCTTTTTTTTTTTTTGGTACTGGGGATTGACCCCGGGGTGTTCCACCTCTGAGCTACATCCCCAACCCCATCTTTTTTTTTTTTAATTTGAAACAGGGTCTCACTAAATTGCTTAGACTGGCTGTGAACCTGCAATCCTCGTCTTAGCCTCTCAAGTACTGAGATTACAGGCGTGTGCCATCACACTTGGGTTTATTAATAAACATTAAAGTTTTTTTAATTCAAAAGACAGCTCATAAATTGAGCATGATGGCACATGACTGAGATCCCAGTACTTGCGAGGCTGAGACAGAAGGACTGCAGGTTCAAAGCCACCCTCAGCAACTTGGTGAGACCCTGTTTTTTTTTTGTTTTTGTTTTTGTTTTTTTTTTGCGGTACCCGGGTTGAACCCAGGGGCATTTTACCTCCGAGCTACACCCCAGCCCTATTTTTATTCTTTATTTTGAAACCGGGTCTCACAAAGTTGCAGAGGGCCTCACTAAGTAGCTGAGGCTGGCCACTAACCTGGATCCTCTGGTCTCCGCCTCCCAAATACTGGGATTACAAGCGTGCGCCACCACGCCCGGCTGAGACCCTGTTTTAAACTAAAAAATAAAATAGAATCCCAGTGGGGTGTGGTGGCACAGGTCTGTAATCCCAGTGCTTAGGAGACAGAGACAGGCGGATAGCAGGTTCGAAGTTAGCCTCAGCAACTTAGTGAGATCCTGTTTCCAAATAAAAAATAAAATAGGTCTGGGGGTGTAGTATGGAGGTAGAAGGTCCCTGGGTTCCACCCCCAGTACCACAAAAACAAACAAATAAATAAATAAAAAAAAGGCTCAACCCATACCTACAGATAGCCAGCAAGGTGGATGTGTCACATCAGGTGTCCTTATGGTATTGTTAGGTCCTCAAAGTCTTCACTTGATCACCTGTGTTTTTTTTTGTGTGTGTGTGTGTGTGTGTGTGTGGTACTGGGGATAGAACCAAGGGCCTTCTACCTCCAGGTTACACCCCCAACCCTATTTTATTTTTTTGGTATTGGGGATTGAACCCAGGGGCATTCTACCTCCGAGCTATACCCCCAGTCCTATTTTAATTTTTTTAAATTTTGAAACAGGGTCTCACTAAGTTGTGGAGGGCCTTACAAAGTTGCTGAGGCTGGCTGCGAACCTGCGATCCTCTTGTCAGCCTCCCAAGTACTGGGATTACAAGTGTGTGCCACCACGCCCAGCTTTTTATTTTTTATTTGGAAACAGGGTCTTGCTAAGTTGGGGAGGCCTCACTAAGTTGATGAGGCTGGATCCTCTTGTTTCAGCCTCCCAAGTACTGGGATTACAGGCATGCGCCACCACGCCTAGCTTTTTATTTTTTATTTGGAAACAGAGTCTCGCTAAGTTGCGGAGGCCTCACTAAGTTGCTGAGGCTGGCTTTGAACCTGCAATCCTCCTGTCTCAGCCTCTCAAATACTGGGATTACAGGCGTGCACCACCACACCCGGCTCTGACCACCTGGTTTTATACCTTAGCAGGGACTTCTGCTTTGCCTCTTCCTAAAAGGCTATTTCAAGGCCTGGGTCAGAATGTGAGAGCCAACAGCCCTGAGTGAACCTACAAGCAGCTCCCTGGAAAGAACCTGGCCTCCTGCACCCATACCCCTCTCCTTCTCACCCTGGTTTCAGAGTTCTGTGCTGGGTGGAATCTCACAGAGGGCCAGCCAAGGCTCACCACACAGGTGCCCACAGCAACCCAGAGAAGGGGAAGCATTTGCTTGTGATGGCCCAAAGCAAACAGTTCTGCTGGGATTCAGACCCAAGTTCCTGGGGGGCATCAGGAAGAGTCAGACTCTGGGCTAGTGCAGGGCATGGGGCATAGGGCAAGTCACCAGCAGTCACTTGCTACAGGAACAAATGTGACACCACAGCCTGAAAACTCCACACTTTTATGCCAGGTAAAACTTGCTTTATACAATATTGCATTTGAGCTGGGCGTGGTGGCGCACGCTTGTAATCCCAGTACTTGGGAGGCAGAGACTGGAGGATCTGGGTTCGCGGCCAGCCTCAGCTACTTAGTGAGGCCCTGCTCAACTTTGTGAGACCCAGTTTCAAAATAAAGTATAAAAAATAGGGCTGGGGGTATAGCTCGGAGGTAAAACGCCCCTGGGTTCAATCCCCGGTACCGCAAACAAACAAACAAAAACAATATTGCATTTGTAAAAAATGCAACTTGCTGAGCTGGGTGTGGTGGCGCACGCTTGTAATCCCAGTACTTGGGAGGCTGAGACAGGAGGATCACAGGTTTGCGGCCAGCCTCAGCTACTTAGTGAGGCCCTCCACAACTTAGTGAGATCCTGTTTCAAAATAAAGAATAAAAAATAGGGCTGGGGGTGTAACTTGGAGGTAGAATGGTTCAATCCCCAGTATTGCAAAAAAAAAAAAAAAGGGCAACTCACTGAAGACAAAGCCAGACCCCAAGATGGTCTCTGCTGCATGGGGCAGATGGCCCCATCTTAGGAGCAACAGCCAACTGGTGAGGAGAGACTGCAGTTTCGGAGCTGAGCGGGAAAGCGAAATTAGAGAAGATGATTGGGGTCAATGTACAGGAGTGACGCATGGAGGAGGAGAAGGCAGAGACCAGCTGGAAGACAGAAATGGAGATACAGAAACTGGGACAAAGGTGAAGGAATGGAAAGAAAAGAGATAGCTACAAGCCAGACTGAAGAGGACGACGAAGGAAATGAAGGCGGCGGAGGGCTTGAGGAGCCAGGGAGCTGGTCGAGTGGCCGCAGGACGCACTAATCAAGGACACAATGGGGAACTCCAGGAGGGTGGCAGGCACGAGGTGGACACAGGACCACAGCCACGCTGCGGAGATGTTCTGAGGCAGCTGAGGACAGGCATGCTGCGAGGTTGGAGAACAGGGTACAGGTTCTCAGAGTGACAGGGAAATAGCAGCAGGAGAGACCTCGGAGCCAAAGAACACAGGAAAAGGCCTTTGCTGTAAAACCGCCCTGGCTCACCTCCACCCACCCCTCATGCAAGTATCTGGAGTCAAGTCGAGTTCGGATCCGCCCCACAAGTACCAATAGAGCACAGTGTACCTTGAGAAGACAGGGCACGGGAAGTTGCTTTGGCCCTAATTATTCAGGTGGGGCCTCCAGACACCCCCAAAGCAGGTCTAGCTTTCGCACGACTTGAGTTTTGTGTGTTTCTTTTTTTTGTGGTACTGGGGATTGAAACCAGGGGCATTCTACCTCTGAGCTACATCCTGTCCTATTTTATTTTTTATTTTGAAACAGGGCCTCACTAAGTTGCTGAGGCTGGCTGCGAACCTGTGATCCTCCTGTCTCAGCCTCCCAAGTATTGGGATTACAAGCATGCGCCACTGCTTCTGGCTGAGATTTTTCTAATTGGCCCAAACACGCTCTCATCTGAGGAAAAGGTCAGAACAATGAGCTCGGCGTAGCTTTTCATTTCACTTTCCAGAAAAGTGGGAAGAGGTGACTCAGCCTAGACCAGGCCTCTGATAAGCACATGCAGTCTCAGCCCTGTGTCACGGGCCTCAAAGTACTGAGATTCAACAGAGCCCTCTGAAACGTAAGGGTCTCCGCCAAAGTTTCAGGAAACCTTTTTGTTTCTGTAGGAAAACAAGTATTTGAAAGGAAAAACAAGCCAGGTGTGGTGGTGCGCGCTTGTAATCCCAGTACTTGGGAGGCTGAGACAGGAGGAGTGCAGGTTCAAGACCAGCCTCAGCTACTTAGTGAGGCCCTCCACAATTCAGTGAGACCCTGTTTCAAAATAAAGAATGAAAAATAGGGCTGGGGGTGTAGCTCAGAGGTAGAATGCACCTGGGTTCAATCCCCAGTACACACACACACAAAAAAAGGAAAAACAATGTTAAAGATATAGGAGGGGCCGGGAGTGGTGGCGCACTCTTGTAATCCCAGTACTTGGGAGGCAGAGACCGGAGGATCCGGGTTCGTGGCCAGCCTCAGGTACTTAGGCCTCCACAACTTCGTGAGACCCTGTTTCAAAATAAAGTCTAAAAAATAGGGCTGCCGGGCGTGGTGGCGCACGCTTGTAATCCCAGTACTTTGGGAGGCGGAGACCGGAGGATCCGGGTTCGCGGCCAACCTCAGCGCGCATGCGTGCGCGCAATCTATCTCTCTCTCTCTCTCCTCTCTCTCTCTACCTAGTGAGGCCCTCTGCAACTTCGTGAGACCCGGTTTCAAAAATAAAGCATAAAAAAAAAATAGGGCCGGGGGCGTAGCGCGGAGGTAGAACGCCCCTGCGTTCAATCCCCGGTACCGCAAAAAAAAATT
>PVJS01040425.1:0-18446 GCA_004027185.1 Glis glis
TTTTTTTTGCGGGACCGGGGATTGAACGCAGGGGCGTTCTACCTCCGCGCTACGCCCCCAGCCCTATTTTTTATGCTTTATTTTGAAACTGGGTCTCACGAAGTTGCAGAGGGCCTCACTAGGTAGAGAGAGAAAGACAGAGAGAGACAGACAGACAGAGAGAGAGCAAGAGCTGAGGCTGGCCGCGAACCGGGATCCTCCGGTCTCCGCCTCCCAAAGTACTGGGATTACAAGCGTGCGCCACCACGCCCGGCTACTCAAACTCTTTAATGGCTGCCTCTTACACTGGGAAAATCCACAGCTTTACCACGTTCCATGCGTCTTGTAGATCTGGCTTGCAGCTGCCTGTCAGAGTTCTTCTCCTTCCACTCTCCTTATTGTGCGTCTCATTGCTCGCCTTGCTGTGTCTGAAACACTCCAGGCACATTACCATAAGAAGGTTTGTGCATTTGTTCCCCTTACTTGAAATGTGCTTTCCTCGTATAGCAACATGGCTATCCCTCAGTTCTTTCAGTTCTCTTCTGAATGTCACTTTACCAGCAAGTCATTCCCTGTCCTATTTATTGAGAAATGGTAGAATACAATGGTTAATAGCTTAGAAGCAACCCAAAGAAATGAAAACTGATGTTCACACAAAAACTCTTATACTAGTGATCACAGCAGCTTTATTTGTAACAGCCCCAAACTAGAAACAGCCAACATGACCTTCCACGGATGAAAATTACTTATCAATAAAAAGTAATGAACTATTGCAATGGTTGCAGCAATCTATATGAATATTCAGAGGATTATGCTGAGAGAAAAAAAGTCAATTCCAAGGTGACATACTATATGATTTCTTTTATGTAACATCTTGAAATGAGAAAATTATATAAAAGGACGACAGATCAGTGCTTGCCAGGGATTAAGGAGAAAATTGGGCCAGGAGGGAAGTGCAATAATTTATCACTATTGACTGCTACAGATATGAATGATGGTAATAACACCATCTGACTGAATATTTTGCAGATATCTACAAATAATTCTAACCAGAATGAGGGATCAATGTGGTAATGAACAGATATGCTATCTTGACTATATCAGTGTCGGTATATGATGGTTGTGATATTCTTCAATAGTTTTGCAAGAAAACTTTTGGGAAAACTGGGTAAAGGTATACAATGGATCTCTCTATATCATTTCTTTCAAGCATATGTGAATCAAAAAATTGTCTTAAAATGATTTAATTAAAACAAAGCTTGGATACAGGCGCCAAACTCTTAAGTTCAAATCCTGGATCTGCCACTTGCTAGCTATGAGACCTGGAGAAAGTTAACATCTCTGTGCCTGTTTCTTCATTAATAAAACAGGTAATACTTATACCTATTTTATATGGTTTTCTGACAAATGAATTAATATATGTTAAAATCTTAGAGCCAGATGTGGTGGCGCACGCTTGTAATCCCAGTACTTGAGAGGCTGAGACAGGAGGATAACAGGTTTGTGGCCAGCCTCAGCAACTTAGTGAGGCCCACCACAACTTAGTGAGACCTTGTTTCAAAAAAAAAAAAAAAAAAAAAACAGGTACACACCTGTAATCGCAGTACGTCTGAGGTTGGGAGTATAGAGTACAGGGTACAAGGTATAGGGTATAGGGTATAGTGCTGGGGGTATAGCCCAGAGGTAGAAGGTCCCTGGGTTCCACCCCCAGTACCACACACACACACACACACACACACACACGGTAATATTTCTTGTAAATCACTCCATATCTATTTATAAAAGACAGTTTTCATAAACATAGTATTACATTGTACATATGTTTCAGTTTATTCTTTTATGATTGCTCATTTATATAATTCTCAATATTTTATAATTATTACTAATGCTAAAATAAATAACCTTGGCAAAATTATTTTCACATCCCATAAGGATTGGATTTTTGGATTATACTAATTCCTATTTCGGTAGATGTTTATGTTTAGTTGCATAGGTAACTGGGTAAGGGTATTACAGAGGAATAAGCAAATATAAGCAAACACTCATTAAATATAAGAAACAATCATATTATGAAATAGATATATGATATAAATTACATAATAACTCAAGACACACATGCACATAGAATAAACATGTGTGATGGACACTGTCATTATTTAAATGTTTCACAACTTTTCATATTTCTCAAAAAGTAAAAACAATAGATTACATTTGCAAAGAAGAAGAGGGTCTTCTATTTCTGGCAGTAAAGCAGACTAGCTAGTCTAAAACAGTCCTCTTGCTGAAAACAACAACAAATGCAGGGTTAAAATAAAAAGAAAACAAAAGAATATATATTTTTAAATATATTGCTGGGTAGACCCAGAATATCCAGAAGGGTAAAACAAAGTAAAAATGGAAATCCAGGGAGGGCAAGCAAACACTCAAATGCCTTCATTCTGGGGGATATGCCAAGCCCTGTGAATAGAGCTTCAGTTTTCGCAGCCATGTATAAAACTGGCTGTGGTGTGCTGGAGACAGCCCGAGAAAGCTAACTGTACATATCTTTTCCCCAACTTCATGTTCAGTGACTTCGCATTGGTAGCCTGAAATCAGTCATAGTGTGAAATTGAAAAATATGACAAACCAAGACTTTTCCCCCCTGGAGAACCAGTTCTAAAATATTTACCAGCACACCACTGAGCCCATGGTTTAGGAGATATATCCTAAATAATTAGGGTATATTGTCTTAATAGACACCCCTCCCATACATAAAACTGGGACACTAAAGAGCTACATACTTAGCGGGAGAGTAAAACACAATTATGCCTAATCCACAGAAGTAATGAGCAAGGAAATTAGCCGGTTTCAAACTTGATGCTGGGTAGAAGTAAAAATATCTTCCCTGAAAATTTAACCACAAGCCCACCCTCATGAAAGTTTATGAATCTGAAACTCATGTTACCTATGCAACCCACAAAACTTTAAGCCCAAAATTTATTTGAATGTGTTCCCAGGTTGACAGTATCCCCAGGCTTTTGGCAAATTCAAATAGTCTCTTTGGAAACATATCTTCATCTCAGCCTCAGAAATACCACAAATAATGAATACGATCTAACACACAGGAAAATGAGGCAGTTTGAGTGAGAGCCAGTGGAAACAACAAATAGCAAAACCAGAACTGTGAAGTTTAAAATATTAGGCTAGGCTCAAATAGGAAATGAACTTAATTTATTTAAAGAAATAAAGGAGAGGATCGTAAATGAAAAAGCAGCGAGAGTTTATCAAAATGATGAAGCATGAAACCAATTTGAAAGAAATAAAATAATGGATCTTAAAAACTAAACTAATAGGTACAACAAAATAATAAATACTGCTGAAGACAAAATAGCAACATCAGAAGATAGATACAAAGAAATTACTCAGAACATTAACAAAGATGACAAAGAAACAAACGATTTAAGAGGTTAAGAGATGTAACAGAACGATCAGGGACACATATGTGGATAAGCTATAAAGAAAAGTGTGGAAGTAATACTCATAAAACTCACGATAATGGTTACCTTTGGGGTGGAGACACGTATGCAACCATGAGGGACACAGAGAAATTTGAAGATTCTGGTAATATTTTATTTCTTTATATTAGTTGTAAATATACAGATGTTCACACAGACAGACAGACAGACAGACAGACAGACAGAGAGATTCAGCCCAGGAGCACTCAATCACCGCGCTACACCCCCAGCCCTTTTTATTTTGAAACAGGGTTTCACTAAGTTGCTGAGGGTCTCCCTAAGTTGCTGAGTCTGGCCTTAAATCTATGATCCTCCTGTCTCAGTCTCCCATAAAGTGGGATTATAGGCATGCACCACCACACTTGGCTCTCAGGCCTTTTTTTTATTTTGAAACAGGATCTCACTAAGTTGCTGAGAGTCTCCCTAAATTGCTGAGGCTGGCCTAGAACCTGTAATCCTCCTGTTTCATGATCCCAAGTAATAGGATTACAGTTGTATGCCACTGCACCGGCTTGTTCTCTATAAAAGTAAGTTTTCAGCCGGGCGTCGTGGTGCATGCTTGTAGTCCCAGTACTTGGGAGGCTGAGACTGGAGGATCCAGGTTCACGTCCAGCCTCAGCTACTTAGTGAGGCCCTCGCAACTTTGTGAGACCCAGTTTCAAAATAAAGGATAAAAAATAGGGCCCGGGGTCTAGCTCCGAGGTAGAATGCCCCTGGGTTCAATCCCCGGTACCCTGCAAAAAAAAAAAAATAATGTAAGTTTTCATTTGGGAATAATGTCCGGTAATTGGAAGAACTGCAAATAGGCCAGGCCTGCTAGCACATGCTTGTAATCCTAGGAATTCAGGAAGCTGAGGCAAGAGGATTGTAAATTTGAGGCCAGACTTGGCAACTTAGTGAGACCCTGTTTCAAAATAAAAAAGAAGAACTAGGGATGTAGCTCAGTGGTAGAGCACCCCTAAATTAAATCCCCAGTTATCCCCCCCAAAAAAGAAAGATCTAAAATATACTATACAGAGTTCTCATGTTCCCTTCATCCAGTCTTCCCTAATGTTAACATCTTATCTTATCATGGTGTATTAGTTTAAACTAAGAAGCCAACATTGGTACATTACTATCAATTAAAGTCAAAATTTTACATAATTAGGTTTCACAGGTTTTTACTCTAATATTATTTATTTATTTACTTATTGTGGTATTAGGGTCATTCTACCTCTGAGCTACACCCCCAGCCCTATTTTATTTTGAAACAGGGTCTTGCTAGGTTGCTGAGAGTCTCACTACATTCTTGACGCTGGCCTCAAACCTGTGATCCTCCTGTCTCAGCCTCCCCAGTACTGGGATTACAGGCATGCACCACCACACCTGGCTCCTTCTTCTATTCAGGATCAAATCCAGAAAACCATCACATTTAGTTGTCATGTCTCTATAGTGAAAATTTTACATAATATTTAGATTTCACTATTTTTACACCTATTTATTTAATTTATTTATTTAGGTACTAGGGCCATTCCACCTCTGAGCTACACTCCCAGCCCTTATTTTATTTTGAAACAGGGTCTTGCTAGGTTGCTAAGAGTCTCACTACATTCCTGACGCTGGCCTCAAACTTGCAATCCTCCTGTTTCAGCCTCCCAAGTACTGGGATTACAGGCATGCACCACCACGCCTGGATCCTTCTATTCAGGATCAAATCCAGAAAAACCACACCACATTTAGTTGTCATGTCTCTATAGTCTTCTCTTGTCAGTGCCAAGATCTCAGTCTTCCATCATTTTTAATGAGTATATTGAGGAGTATTCTTGAGGTATTTTGTAGACTGTTCATTGGTTTGGATTTGTCTGATGTTTTTCTCATAGTCACAATGAGGCTCTGGGATTAAGGGAAGAATATCAGAGAGGTGCCGTTTCCTCCTCTTCACTTGACATGACTTTTCATTAGTAACATTAGCCTAGGTAACTTGGCAACACTGGGTTATCAGTTCTCTCCACTAGAAATGGTGAAGTTATATTTTTCCTACTTCCAAGCTCAACTCTTTGGATGAGAATCAGTAAACCCAGCTCATATTCTCAAGGGGAATGGAAGTAAGAGCCACCTTCTGGAGATGGAAATATATTATTGGGAATTCTTCTGTACAAGAGAATTTATCCCTTCTCCCTCATTCATTCAATCATTTATTTATTTATTCCATTTATGTCATTAAAAACTTGGATCTACTTGATAATTTGGCCTTAACTCAAGGCTACATGTTTCATTTTGTCGCTCACATTATCTCAGCTTTGGACAACGGGAGCTTTTCCACATGTCCCTTTTGCACATTCCATCCATCTCTCTCCCTTTCCCTCCCTTCCCCTTCTCCCTCCCTCCCTAACTTCTGGCACTACGAGGCACTCTATACTTCTGTTGTATTTCCCCTGCCCCAGCCCATTTCTTTAAGGAACTCAGGATCCTTTTATTGAAGAATGGCATTTTTAAAGACTAGATATGGGTGCTGGATTGTCTGTTGTCACTGGGCCATCACTGCTTCTATGACCTCTCAGTGACACAGTTAAAACTGTATGTGTATACATACACTAATCCAGGTCTAGACAGATATCTGTATTACTTCTGTATCTATTCATCTATACATATTAATAAAGTAAACATGAGTTTAAACCACAGGGCTCATTCTAGCTGTGCACCTTGTTTACTTTACCTGTAGTATCCTTTTTTTTTTTTTTTTGCACTACTGGGGATTGAACCCAGGGGCATTCTACCTGCGAACTACACTCTCAGCCATTTTTTATTCTTTATTTTGAAACAGGGTCTCACTAAGTTGCAGAGGGTCTCATTAAGTTGTTGAGGCTGGCCGTGAACCTGCGATCCTCCTGTCTCGGCCTCCCAAGTACTGGGATTCCAAGTATCTGCCACCACGCCCGGCTATAATATCCCTTTTTGATAGTGAGAAATTTGGCTTCCACCATGTATCTACTTATTTGTTCAAAGTATACATGCAAGCTAAGCATGGTGGCATATGCTTGTAATTCCAGTACTTTGGAAGCTGAGACAGGAGGATTGTAGGTTTGCAGTCAGCCTCAGCAACTTAGTGAGGCCTTCAGCAACTTAGTGGGACCCTGTTTCAAAATAAAATATAAAATAGGGCCTGAGGTATGGCTCAGAGGTAAAATGCCCCTGGGTTCAATCTCCAGCACCAAAAAAAGAAAAAGTACACATGCAAAACAAGTTAGGAAAACTGTTAACTCATACCTGTACAAGAAACAAATTTGCCTGCCGGGCGTGGTGGCACACACTTGTAATCCCAGTACTTGGGAGGCTGACAAGTTCGCGGCCAGCCTCAGCAACTTAGTGAGGCCCTCCACAACTTAGTGAGACCCTGTTTCAAAATAAAGAATAAAAAATAGGACTTGGGGTGGAGCTCAGAGGTAGAATGCCCCTGGGTTCAATTGCCAGTACTTGCAAAAAAAAAAACAAAAAACAAACAAACAAATTTGCCAACTCAAATACAATGTTTCTATGCTGTTCTTTGGCTTTAACTTATATTTTTCAACAAAAACCATTTTCCAAAATTAGCTCCTTTTCCCCACACATTTTGAGGTTATGTTACACATCTGTAATACAATTAGACTCACTTATCACAGTCTGTATTCCACCCTGGGATCCTCAATATTTAAAAGTTTGCATATATTAAAGTTAACACTTTGTGATGTACAGTTCTACAGTCCTTAAAAAACATAGAATCATGCATTCACCACTATAGTACCATACAGAACAGTATCCTCATCCTAACAATTGCTCTTGCAACTTCTTTGAACTCCACCACTTTTCTTCCCCATCATTTATAGTTTTCTTATCTGAAATTATTAAAATACCAGTGCAAATATTAAAAAATCATGATTCTTCAAAGAATAAAACCTAAAGTTATAAGAAGAATAGATACTCCTTAAACTTTAAATTGAAGACAGGCATGGTGGCACAGTGGCACATGCTTGTAATCCCAGTACTTGGAAGGCTGAGACAGGAGAATCACAGGTTCGAGGACAGCTTCAGCAAGTAGTGAGACTCTCATCAATCTAGTGAGACCCTGTTTCAAAATAAAAATAAAAAAGGGCTGGGGGTATAGCTCAGAGGTAGAATGCCCCTGGGTTGAATCCCCAGTACCACCAAAACCAAAGAAAGAAACAAATAAGCAAAACCTTTTAATTGTGGAGAGTTACTGTTTAAAAATTATTAGCATTGAGGGCTTGTAAACTATTAATTAATTAATTAAAAATTTTTTGTGTGTGGTACTGGGGGTGAAACCCAGGGGCATTCTACCTCCGATCTACCGCCCCAGTCCTATTTTATTTCATTTTGAAACAGGGTCTCGCTAGGCTGTCCTCAAACCTGCGATCCTCCTGTCTCAGCCTTCCAAGTATTGGGATTACAAGTGTGCACCACCACGCCTAGTTTATAAACTATTAATTTAGAGTCCTAGACTGAAGAAAAAACACCTACATTCCTTAATTAGCATTTCCATGGTGTTATTTTACAACATACAAGATTATGAGCAGAACTTTTGTGTGTGTGTGTGTGTGTGTGTGTGTGTGTGTGTGTGTGTGTGTGGTACTGGGGATTGAATCCAGGGGCATTCTACCTCTGAGCTATGCCCCTACCCTTATTTTATTTATTTATTTTTGGAAACAGGGTCTTACTAAGTTGCTGAGAGCCTCACTAAGTGCTGAGGCTGGCAATTTGCTCTATCAATTATGTGATCATTAGGTCTTTTGTGTGAGTGTGTATGCGGTGCTAGGGATTGAACCCAAGGCCTAACACCACATGCTAGGCAAGCACTCTACCAATGAACTAGATCCTCAATTCAATCTTTAGTTCTAAACTGATGTGCTATGATAGCCGTTCAGTTTCACAAGTCTAAAGCAGAAAGATCAACAGATAAAAAAAAAATCTTTAGGTTGCTTATTTGTACTCCCTCCAAAACCCCACCCCACATCATCAGTGTATGGAAGTTTGCATCTTATTTACATTTAATAATGTGTTAAATCTATAGGTTTCACATACTATTTCAGAATCATAGCTTAAGAGGCAGTGTCATCTGGGGGAGTTGATTACCTATATAGGTCTAAACTGTACAATGTTTGCTGGCAGTATCAGTATCAGTAAAGGACTTTTAAGTTTTTAGCTTCCTCCCCCTGGTGGTAGTGTCTGGATTGATAATTATAAAATATTTGAATAGTATCTTAAGGTTTATGGCCTCTATAGTCAATTATAGGTAGGTAATTTTGGTTTAAATTTAAATGAAATAGAAGCAGATTTCAAAACTCTTCTAATGGAAGCACTTGCCTCCTATATTTCTCCTTTTTTCCAAAATGCAATTACAACCATTACATCATTATAAATTACATGTTGGGGTTATCTCAGTAGGTATCTGCCAAATGTAAAACTTACAGAAGGCCTTCAATGTAATAATGTTGTTTTATCATTTTAATTACAAACTCTTTAAAAAACTCCCTAAAGTGTACCAATTGGGGTGCTACATTAACAGTATCTTGGTAGCCCAAGGGTAGCAAAAATAGATTGAACTACCAAATTTCATCATACTTATAGCAGCTGTCTTCTTGCCTGTAGGAAGCTCAGTATTTAACAAAGCAGACAGCTTGGCATTGGCATCTGATTAGCAGTGTGTGTGTTGTCAGATAGAATGTGCTTGGCTCTTTTGTTCCAGGGTTTGATTAGAAATCTGGAGCATAGTGGCATCATGCAACTTTATTCTTAAACCTTCAGAAAGGTATATAAACTGTGGTGCTTCCTCTAGTATTGTACCTGAAAAACTGATTGATGCTTTTCTACTAATGTTTTATCAGACCCTAGAAAATTTAAATATAAGATTATAAAATATAATATCACAAAGATATCTTAAAACCACTTTAAATATTTACATATCAAATACTTTTGCAACTGAGTTACAGTGAGTCCTGTAATTAAAATACTATTGGTAGGGGAGAAAGAATGGTCATTTTAGAGTGTATAAATACAAGATTCCATTCCAAAAAATATCAAGTCTAAATGAAGATCCATAATTTCTTTTCTAAACTCATATAAAAATCTTACTGGAAATGTAACACTGTCTTATAAGATTAATATTATTTTGATGGAGGGCCCCAGATATTAAACATTAGAAGGGTGATTCTTGTTACCTTTTCCCCACAAATTTCCTTGAAAACTTATTATAAATGATTGTGCTTATTGGCAGAGTTCAAAATAGTAGATTCCATGCAAACAATCTACTTCAATGAGAAGTACATTCTTTTACTCTATCAAATCCACCGGAGGTAATCAGACTGGATGTTTTATTCAACAGGGCTGAAGAAAATTGTTCTACAATAGGTTAATTCAAAATGGCAGCATAGAAAATGCATCTGTCAGTGGGGATCAAATTACAGGGCAAGCTCCTCTCAATGCTTAGAAAAACAAGTCTGCAGTTCTACAGATTATGTGCCTGTGTGTGTTTAAAGGGGTGGGAAAGGAGCTAAATATCTGAGCTAACCTCCAATTAAAGTCAATCATAAAAACAGCCAATTTAATGAGTGCGGATTTCTTTGGGTAATTACAACACCAACCACTTTTTTCTCTTTTAAATCTGTAATTCTGCCTTCTTGTTATTGCTTGCTTTGTCATTAATCGCCTCAGGACCTTGATTTCCTAGCAACAGACTGCCACCAAACATTTGGCTCCTGTTCAACATTTTCTTTGTGAAAAATGGCACTGCTGTTGCCGCCTGGGCTGCTGCAGCTAGACTGGCTGTGTAAGTGCTCTAATAATGTATTCCGCCGGAAAAAAAATCACATGATACAGGGTGCAATGACTGAGCTCAGTTAATTACTGGGCTGGGAAGTTTATCTACAATCTAAAGGCTGTGCTGGGGAGGAAGGGGGCTATACAATTAAAATGGCGTTCCTTCCATTATTAATAATTTGAAGTTGAGAATTTACAAAAAATATTTTATTTTGGGATGTACAAGTTTCTGTTTAAGTTTATTTAGGAAAAAGTACAAAAGGCCAATGTCCCTTAAATGTTGCTTGACAAATTCTTTCTCTGCAAAATAGCCCCAAACACAACAAAGAATCACAGAACAGTTTGCTGCAATTTAAGAAAGCAAATTAACCTATGTATCTGTCAGCTGTGTCTTTTCTAATTAAGGCAAAAATCATTTGTATATGTAAATATGCTATGAGATGATAGGAGGTTTTCCTTCATAATATGAACACCAGATACTAAGAAAATATTATGATTTACAATATTGTTTTGATACATTTTATACTTAATTAAATATTTAATAATCCACAATAAGAGAAAAGAGATGCTTATTATATTTGAAATGATTCAAATGGGATTGAAGGAAATCAGGTCTCATGTCTGGAAACCCAGTGATAAGGTAAGATATTTTGCTATTTTTTAACTGGGTAAATTTTTTGAGATTTTTCCATGCCTTAGAAATACTACCACCCCCAGTAATGTTAGTTATGGAAATTAACATGGCATGTCAGATATGGTTCACTGATGCCCTGCTTTAGTTCTCCGAAATATGGTTTTATAAGACTGGCATGTTTCAGGATTGATGTCAGGATATGATAATTTAATATACCCAAGAGTACGCTAGGTATTATGGAAGCATCTGTGAAACTAATAAGCCAGTGGACATTCTGATTCTTACTGATGTCTACATACTGTATAACAAACTTCCTACAAAGTACATTCCAAATGCAGCTCATCTGCAGATGTGAAAACACTACAGTCTAAACGTCGCAATCACCACATGACAGACTAAAATAAAAATGAAATTAGTCAACATCTATAAAGGAGCACTAAAAAGTCTGATTACATTCCAGGAGTTAAAATATGTACACATTTTTAAAAAAAGAATAATGAATTAACAATATTTGAATAATTTAAAAAAAATTTTTGCTTATTACTCACACTAAGCCACATACTTTCACCACTGAGTCTGATTCCCCACTTTAACATATTTTTACAAAATCCTATTCTTGTTGATTTAAGAGAGTAAATACATATTCACAATCAGAAAAGTTTTAGAAACAGGGTCCAAAACTCAGAAAACATTAATAACCACCACACGAAGATTCAATTTAGTTTATTTTAACTTTCAAATTAAATGAATAAAAAACTTAGAAGCAAGAGCTCCGCGTGGTGGCGCACACTTGTAATCCCAGTACATGGGAGGCTGAGACCAGAGGATCTGGGTTCACGGCTACCCTGAGCTACTTAGTGAGGCCCTCTGCAACTTATTTTATCTTTTTTTTTTTTTGAAAAGCCCTATTTTATCTTCTATTTTGAAACAGGGTCTAAGTTGCAGAGGGCCTAGCTAAGTTGCTGAGACTGGCCACAAACCTGTGATTCTCCTGTCTCAGCTACCCAAGAACTGGGATTACAGGCATGCAACATCACGCCTGGCTAAAAATTATGTTTAATGGCTAAAAAAGGGAACATATGGTGTTTGTTAATTTTATGTGTATCATTCAGGAAAAGATAGTAAATATTTTTTTGTGGGTTATTCTACATCTGATATTTTCTTATTGTTTTTGCCATGTTCCTTAAACTTAAAAATAATAAAATAATACAGGTGGGCTTACATTCTTCATAGAATGAAAATAAAAGTAAATACTTTATTATTATTATTTCTTTTTTGCAGTACTGGGGATTGAATCCAGGGGCATTCTACCTGCGAGCTACACCCCCAGCCCTATTTTTTATTCTTTATTTTGAAACAGGGGCTCACTAAGTTGCGGAGGGCCTCACTAAGTTGCTGAGGCTGGCCGCAAACCTGGATCCTCCGCTCTCAGCCTCCCAAGTACTGGGATTATAAGCGTGCGCCACCATGCCCAGCTAAAAGTAAATACTTTAAAAGACACACAATATGATTAGTCAGGACAGCAGAGCTGAATGGGATTGGAAGATTGGGCAGAAATTAGATTTTCGGGGTGAGTGCATTATAGGGGAAGGTTGGAGAGAGTTACAGAGGAAGGTATCCAATGGCTTATTTAAAAACAAACAAAAACATTCCGAAACACTTTTTTTTTTTTTTGTGGTACTGTGTATTGAACCCAGGGACATTCTACCTCTGAGCTACACCCGCAGCCCTATTTTTATTCTTTATTTTGAAACAGGGTCTCGCTAAGTTGCAAAGGGCCTCACTAAGTAGCTGAGGCTGGCTGTGAACCTGTGATCTTCCTATCTCAGCCTCCCAAGTACTTGTATTATAAGTACTTGCACCACCACACCCAACTGCCAAGACACTTTTTACTAAAACATGTATAAAAGGACAAAAACAAAGCTTTTTTTTTGTGATACTGGGGATAGAACCCAGGGCATTTTACCTCTGAGCTATACCCCCGGTCCTATTTCAGTAGAGTATCACTGGGTTGGATTCCCAGTACCGTAGGTGGGTGTGGTGGGGGGGATCGGATAACGTTATTTTAACCAAGTTGGAATTTAAGTTACTGAAAAAAATTCTAGAGAAATTGAAAATGAATACAAATAGGATTTCTATATTAATAATTGTTGGAAGATTTTTCTAACAGGAATCAAAATCAAAGATTGTCTAAAGTTGAAAAGAAGTATCAACAGTAAATCATTTGTGTAACTCACCAAACATCAGTAACATGGAAAATGAAAAAAACTAAACATTGAACTTTAATGCTAATGCTTAAGAAGTGAGATAATTAGCAGTCTTTTCCTTAGTTCTCTATATGTTACATTGCATTAAATCACATAGTTTGGGGCTTTACTTGCAGGGATGTCAAATTGGCACAAAAAATTCCAAACCCCTGCATAACGGAGATTTGTACATATAAAGGAGTGAGGCCCTCTGCAACTTAGTGAGACGCTGTTTCAAAAAAAAAAATTGGGCTGGGAGTGTAGCCCAGAGATAGACTGCCCCTGGGTTCAATCCCTGGTACCCCCAAATAAATAAATAAATAAATAAATAAATAAATAAATAAATAGTAGGAATTATATACCAACATGAAAAACTCCAGATGGAACAACTCTACATATTTAATTTTATTCTTTGAAATTTTAAATGTAATACAACTCAGGTCACCTGCAAAGACATTTTTGAATAGAAGCTTAACAATACATAGTTAATCCCTAATGAGGTCAATGATGCAGTACAGAACAGACTAGGTTAAAAACTCCAGCTGAAAATGCAGGAATAAAGCCATACGGTGATCAAAACTTAACCAACATAATGGGAGTTTTAATACATAAAAGTTCAAAAACTGAATTTGGAGCAATGCAAGGCAGGCACAGTTCAACCAACCCATCTCTTTAATAGTCTCAGAAGAATATTATAGAGATTAATTACTAAATTCCTAAAAGTGCTTTGAACTCTATTTAAATGTTTTATAAAGAACTGTGACTTACTGTTTAATCAATTGTCATTCACAGGATAACTTATATTGAAAAAAAGACCCATTAGTTCACCTCTGCCAAAGTATATTCATTATAATAGTATAGTTTTCAAAGATGGTATTACAAAACCTTTTTCTATGGTCTAATAAGGTTTATGGCAATGAGTTTAAATTGTCTATAAACTAGTAGAACTTTTCTATCTTCAACTGTGCAGATTTTTAGGGGGAGGAAGGGTAGAAAATATGAAACATATGTTAAAGTAACATTTATCTTCTTTTTTTTACATTATTTCAGTTTTTCTGAGGCTACCATTACAAGATAAATCCATTCACTTTCACTGGAATCTTTCTCAAATCTTTCATGACAGAAAGAATACCAGATGCCACATTCTAAATTTTGAGCATAATCAAAGTGATGTTTTAAAATTTATAGTCATGTTTTAGTATAGACATATTTTTAGTAAATATTGCCAAAAGATAACCAAATCCTAAAAAACAGCAGTTATATTTCATTATATATTCATTCTAGTTTGTTATTCAATGTTGACAGACCACATTACTGATTTACAAATTTTCAAATGTATGATTTCTTAGATTAGATTTCTTAAAATTTATCATACCAACTCATTTAAGGACTTTAGTTATTGCTTCCAGACTACTGACAAAGATATTTAATTGTACTTAGAGGTGGAGCGCTTGCCTAGAATGCACAAAGCCCTGGGTTTGATTCCCAGAACCACACACACAAATTAATTATAACTGAGTCTAAATGTTCTACTAAATAAATTATTACCCTACAGCAAAGGTATGAATTTTAGAAAACCTAGCTAGGCCAAAGTGGAAGAGGCAAAATCTAAATATCTGCTAATGGTTACTACTCATCCTTCTAGTTCATTTCAAGTATGAATTCTATACCTTTACTTCATGGTTGTACACTTAAAGTCATGTTTTCTCTACTGGGCTGTAAGCATACTTACCTTAATCATGAAGCAAACATTAGTAATATTTGAAAACCCTACCCTCACAAAAACCACATTCCCCGAACTGGTAAAATTCTAGGCTAAAAATGTGTAAAAGTGTTCAAGATGGAGTTAATAAAATAAAGCTGGGAGTAGTGGTGCATGCTTATAATTCCAGTACTTGGGAGGCTGAGACAAGGAGGACTGCAGGTTTGACGACAGTGTCAGCAAGTAGTGAGACTCTCAACAACCTTGTGAGACCCTGTTTCAAAATAAAAATAAAAAATAGGATTGGGGTGTAGCTCAGAGATAAAATGCCCCTGGGTTCCATCCCTAGTACAGCAAAATAAAATAAGACAGGGGGTAAAAAAAAAAAGAATTGTAATATGCTGTACAAAAAAACTGTAATATGCTACACAAAAAAAATTTACAGAAAGAAGGAAATAGACATAAGTGCCAAAAGAAAATTCAAACTACAAGTCTCACATTTTCACACAATTACTGAAAAGATACAATTTATTATTCTTTCTCATATAATGCTTAATTTTCAATCAGTAAAGAGAGTATATGTCTGGCTGATTTTATTTGTGCAAAATAAGTCAAAAGGTACTAAAAGCTTTTGTTAAATCTATTTCTTAAATATCTTTTTAATTTCTAAAGTATAAAACTCTTCCTATAATAAGCCTAAACTTACACGTAGATTAGCTCTTTATTGTGTTTGAAACTTGGAAAGTTTTTCCATAAAAAAAGTTAATAGAAATAATGCAAAGATTTCTATGCAAAATTCTATGGTACTCACAGTGCAAGATATTATATAGGGCCTATCGAAAATATAACAAAATTATTACATTAGTAATTACACACAGATGAACAACTACATGCTTAGAGCTTTCAAAATTATTATTATTATTATATATTTTGCAGTATTGGGGATTGAACCCAGAGGCATTCTACCTCTGAGCTACACCCCCAGCCCTATTTTATTTTTATTTTGAAATAGGGTCTCGCTATGTTGATGAGGATCTCACTACTTACTGAGGCTGTCCTTGAACCTGCGAGATCCTCCTGTCTCAGCCTCCCAAGTACTGAGATTACAGGCGTACACCACCATGCCTGGCTCAAATTTATTTTTATTTTTATTTTATTGTTTTTGCGGTACCGGGGGTTGAACCCAGAGCATTCTACCTGCAAGCTCCACCCCCAGTCCTATTTTTTATTCTTCATTTTGAAACAGGGTCTCACTTGCAGAGGACCTCACTAAGTAGCTGAGGCTGGCCACGAACCCAGATCCTCCTGTCTCTGCCTCCCAAGTACTGGGATTACAAGTGTGTGCCACAACGTCCGGCTCTCAAATTATTTTTAAATGATAAAGTGGAAACTAAATAATTTTATATACTCAAGAATAATATTTTTGGGAAGTTTTGTTGTCTTTCTTTTGTGTGTATATGTGTGGTACTGGGAACTGAACCCAGGGACATTCTACCCCTGAACTACACCCCTAGTCCTATTTTATTTTTTAGTTTGAAACAGGGTCTCCCTAAGCTGCTGAAGTGCTAAGGGCCTCGCTAAATTGCTGAGCCTGACCTCGAACTTGAAAGCCTCCTGTCTCAGCCTACCAAGTACTGGGATTACAGATGTGCACCACCATCTCCAGCATAGGGAAGCTTTTAAGGATCCAGTCAACTTCAAGAATTTCCACTCTCAATCAACATGGAATAACAGGGAATGGATTTACATGCACAAGTTAAATACCCACAACAATAGACAACACATATGAAACAATTTTCAGACACTGGACAATCATCAAAGAAGGGATAAAATAAGATAGGCACTGCAATTACTCAAACTTCCTTCCTCAAGAGAGGTTTCCAGGTGGCAGAGCAGGAAGGGAGAACCTAAACAGAGTCAAGCAGTCTTTGCGGGAGGACCACAGTAGCTGCTGGCAAGCACAGGGCAGAGGATAGATGGGAAAGACTGCTGGGAGGAAAGAGATGTAAAGGGAGGAATCCAGATATCTGTAAGGGTTTCCATTGAGTCTTCAAGACAAATGTATGAGGAAATAACCCATGCTAACAGAATAATCAGAAGAAAAGTGGTGGAATTAGTAGAGAAGGACATTAAAATAATTGTTATAACTATGTTCTATGAATTAAAACTGGCAAGGGACACATAAGCATTTTTTTTTTTTGCGGTATTGGGGATTGAACCCAAGGGCATTCTACCTCCTAGCTACACCCCTAGCCCTCTCTTTTAATTCTTTATTTTTGAAACAGGGTCTCACTAAGTTGTGGAGGCCTCACTAAGTAGCTGAGGCTGGCCGCGAACCGGGATCCTCCTGTCTCACCCTCCCAAGTACTGGGATTACAAGTGTGGGCTACCACGCCCGGCTTCATAAGCATGTTAAGTAAAGATGTAGCAAGAGTAAAAAAGGTCCAAATCGAACTCCCAGAGATGAATATTGTAATGTTAGGGGGTGGGGGAAACAAACCCCACTACACTGAATGGGATTTGACATTGTAGAATAAATAATTAGTAAACTTCATAGCAATAGACATTATAGAAAATGCAAGACAAAAGATTGCAAATAGCTTCACTGAACTGTGGGTAAACTTCAAATTTTAATATTAATTGTAGTCCCTGATAGAGAATGGGGGTGGGGAGAAAAAAATAATTAAAAAAAGAATTCCAAACTGAACAAAAACTATAATCCCAAAGATCAGAGAAGCTTAACGAACCTTAACAAGAAACACAAAATGATACCAGGTTATATCATAATAAAATTGCTTAAAACCAGTGAAAAGAGAAAATCTTCAAAGGAGTGAGAAACAGGAGAGGAGCCAGGGGAAGTGGTGGTGAGGAATTGGGTGAGGAGGATCGATAATAAGAATTCTGCTTGGCATGGTAACACACGCCTGTAATCCCAAGTACTTGGGAGGCTGAGACAAGAGGATTGCAGGTTTGAGGTCAGCCTCAGTAACCTCTTGAGGCCCTCCACAACTTAGTGTGACCCTGTTTCAAAACAAAAAATAAAATGGGGCTAGGGGTGTAGCTCAAAGGTAGAATGCCCCTGGGTTCCATCCCCAATACTACAAAAAAAAAAGAAAAATTTTAAAAAGCCACCCCCAAAATATGAATAGGGAACGCAATTAAAGGGAATAGTACTTGAGGCACCTACATACCTAGGGGTAGTGCCTGTTTCCAGTACCGAAAGCAAAACCGCTCACTGTGTACGAGGAATTGAATAGAATACTCAGGAGAGCATTGACTCGACAGAAAATTTAGTTTTAGAACATTGATTCCCAAACTTATTTGCTTACTGTCCCTTTTATAGAAAAAAAATTACTCAGTGTCCCCCTGGAAATCTACCTTCAAGTGAATAAATAAAGACATGAAGTGACAAATTTGTGTTCTTTTATTTATCTATATTTTGTTTCAGCACCTTCTGGGGGGTTGTATTACCCACTTAGGAGCCTATATTTTAGATAATGGTTTCTTTTTTTTTTTTTTTTTTTTTTTTTTTTTTTTTTTTTTTTTTTTTTTTTTTTTTTTTTTTTTTTTTTTTTTTTTTTTTTTTTTTTTTTTTTTTTTTT
>PVJS01040426.1:0-18446 GCA_004027185.1 Glis glis
TTCTACCTCCGCGCTACACCCCTGGCCCTATTTCTTATACTTTATTTTGAAACCGAGTCTCACAAAGTTGTGGAGGGCTTCACTAAGGAGAGAGAGAGAGAGACAGAAAGAGACAGAGAGAGAGAGAGAGACAGAGAGAGAGAGACAGGGAGAGAGAGAGCGAGAGAGCTGAGGCTGGCCGCGAACCTGGATCCTCCGGTCTCTGCCTCCCAAAGTACTGGGATTACAAGCGTGCGCTACCACGCCCGGCTTGGTCTATAGTTTTCTTATAATATTTTTTTCTGGTTTTGATAACTTGCTATAAAGATAGTTCTGGTTTCACAAAAGGAATTAAGTAGTATTTTTCTCTAGTTTCTGAAAAAATGTGTGTATTATTATTTATTTCTTAAGTGGTTGATAGAATTTACTACTGAAGTTGCATGGGACTGGAAATATCTTTTGGGAAGATTTTGAATTACAAGTTTAATTTTATATAGGGAGGCTGAGACAGGAGAATTGCAGGTTTGAGGCCAACCACAGTAACTTAGCAAGACCCTCTTTAAAAAAAAATAAGCAGGGCATGGTGGTGCATGCTTGTAATCCCAATACTTGAGAGGTTGATACAGGAGGATCACAGATTTGAAGCCAGCCTCAGCAATTTAGTGAGACTGTCAGCCTCAGTGAGAACTTCTTTCCAAATAAAAAATAAAATAAGGCTGGGGGTGTAGCTCGGAGGCAGAACATCACTTGGTTCAATCCCCAGCACCACACACACACACACACACACACACACACACACACACACACACACAAACACACACACTAAAATAAAAATAAATAAATAAATAAATAAATAAATAAATAAGTAGGGGTGGGGATGTAGCTCAGAGGTAGAATGTTGCTGTGTTCAATCCCTGGTACCCAAATCAAAAAACAAAGACAATTAATTTTATATAGCTACAGAACAATTCATATTTCTTATTATATCTGGTATGGTTTGACTGACTTGAATAGAGCTCCTTACCACCGATCCTCTCTTCAGTGTCTCTAGGGTCTGTAGTGATGTAGCTTCTTTGTTTCTTGATGTTGGTCATTTATCTCTTCTCTCCTTTGTTTTTTTTTGTCCAGTTGAAGAGAAGTTTATAAATTTTATTGATCTTTTCCAAGAATGATCTTTTGGTTTCATAAATTTTTCTCTATTGTTTGTTTACTTTTTATTGATTTCAGCTCTGATTTTTATTTATTCCCCTCCTCTTATTTTAGTTTTACTTTGATATATATATATTTTTCTTTTAGTTTGTTAAGGTAGAAGTTAGACCATGAATTTAAAATTTTTCTTTTTCTTAGACAGGAGTAGTGGTGCACACCTGTAATCCCTTGAGCCTGCTGATGTGGGAGGATCACAGGCTTGAGACCAGCCTCAGTAATCTTGCGAGACTCATAGCAACTTAGCAAGACCCTGTTTTAAAATAAAAAATACAAAGGGCTGGGGTTGTAGCTCAGAAGATGTAGCCCCTGGGTTCAATCCCCAGTATCAAAATAAATGAATAAATAAATAATTTTTATTTTTCTCTAAAATAAGCATTTGATGCTATAATTTTCCCTAAGCTCATCTTTTGCTGATGCTTGCGTAGTTTTACATGTTACATCCTTCATTTTCATTTTAGTAATTTAAAAACATTTTCTAGTTTCCTTTTGTTCTTGCTCTCTTATTTCACCCACGAGTTATTTAAACATATTTTCCTTAATTTAAAAAACCTGGGAATCTTATAAATATATTATTATTTATTACTGATTTGTTGACATCTTGCCAGAGAATATACTGTGTGTAATTTCAGTCCTCCTAAATTTAAGATAACTTCTTTCATGGTCTGTTGCTTGGTCTATACTGTGGAAGGGTCAGGTTCTTTTGAGATGGATTTATCGAGTTGAATGATGGCACTGTGGGGCTCTTCTATGCCTTGCTGGCTTCATGTCCACTCGTTCCATCCATTGCAGAGAGTGGAGTGCTACTATCACCCGCCATGCTTGTGGAAAGCAATGATTTTCTCCTTTCACTATATCCAATTTTTGTCTCATGTATTTTAACACACTACTATTCTGTGTGTGTACATTTAGGACTGCTGCATGTTTCTGATTCATTGACCCTTTCATCATTATGAAATTTCTTCTGTATATCTTTCTCTATATCTAATATAGATATTTCTCTATTTCTAATCCTAAAGTTTACTTTGAAGCTAAGATAGTTCCTTTGGTTTTCTTATGAGTTTTTAAATTCTATGCATTTTTTCTGTCATTTTAGCTTAACCTTACTCTATTTTTATATTGATATTGAAAGCTTATTTCTTATAGATAGGATATAGGGTATAGTTGGTTCCTGCTTTTCTACCAAGTCTAATAATCTCTGCCTTTAAGTCCGATTTTTAGTTCACATATATTTAATGTAACTATCATTATTGCTTGGTTTAAGTCTACCATATTGCTATTTTTTCCATATATTCTTTTATCGTATCTATTTTTGTGCCTTTTTTAGTTTAGCTCTACTTTCATCTCCATTATTGGTTTGTTTACTACAACTCTTTTTAATTATTTTTAGGAGTCTCTAAAATTTATAATATGCACTTTTAACCCAATGGGATATACCTTTAAATATTAAACCTCTATGTACCTAATGTACAACCTTCATAAGAGTGTACTTCATTGACTAGCATCATATCTTTTATTTATACATGATATACACCTCCTAATATATTGTTATATTTCTGCTGTAAGGGTTTAATTATATTTTAAAAACTTAAAAGTAATAAAAATAGCATTCATTCATATACTTATCACTTCTGATGGTTTTATATCTTTTTATAGATACAGGTTCTCATCTGATATTATTTAACTTCAGCATGAAGGTTTTGTTGTTGTTATGAACATTTCTTATAGTACATGTCTAGTAATAAAAGACTCTCAGGTTTATTTATCTAGGAAAACTCCTTATTTTGTCTTTTAAATATATTTTTTCTACTTTATTTTTTAAATTTTTTTTCATTTATTGGTGGATTGTAATTATACATTTTGATACACATCAGGGTAGCAGCATCATACATGCACACATTGCTCATTTAGCCCTTCCTCAAATCCCACCCTATTCCCTCCCCCTCCGTCCCTTTCGTGTTCTGCATAGTGATTGAGTCTTATAAGTTTGTGTATATACTTCATGTGCTATAGTGTGTTTCCCTCCACTCCCCTCCCAACTCCCTCAGTTAGGTCACCTTCTTTTTTCATCTAAAGTTTTCTTCTTCTTTGTCGGGAGTCCCTTCTAAGTCCCATTCTATCTAGCTTTCACATATTAGGGGGGACATCCGACTTTTCACTCTTAGTGACTTACTAATTTCACTTATAATGTGCTCCAATTCTCTCAATTTCTCTGCAAATGATGCAATTTTGTTCTTTGTGGCCACATAAAATTCCATTGTGTACATATCCCATAGTTTTGTGATCCATTCATCTGTCGATGGACACCCTAGCTGGTTCCAAAGTTTGGCAATTATGAATTGTGCAGATATAAACATAGATACACATGCATTAGTGTGGTAGTTTGGTTTCAGTCCTTTTGGGTAGGTTCATTCCCATTCTTCTGAGGATCCTCCACACTGTTTTCCACAGTGGTTGCACTAATTTGCAATCCCACCAACAGTGTAGTAGAGTTCCTGCTTCTCCACATCCTCACCAGCATTTGTTGTTGATTGTGTTTTTAATGATTGCCATTCTAACTGGCGTTAGGTGAAATCTCAGGGTAGTTTTGATTTGCATTTCTCTGATTGCTAATGAAGTTGAACATTTTTCATACATTTATGGGCCATTTGTATTTCTTCTTCTGTGAAGTTTCTATTTAGTTCACTTGCTCATTTTTTGATTGGGTTATTTTTTTTTAGTGGTGATTTTTTTAAGTTCTCTGTATATTCCAGATATGAGTCCTCTATCAGAGGAGTAGCTGGCAAAAATCTTCTCCCATTCTGTCAGCTCTCTGTTGAGGTTCTTGTTTCCTTTGCTTCACAAAAGCTCTTTAGTTTAATGCAATCCCATGTATTGATCCTCATTTTAGTTTCCTGTGCCTTTGGGGTCTTGTTGAGGAAGTCTTTACCTGTGCCTATGTGTTGAAGTGTTGGGCCTACGCCCTCTTCAAGTAGCTGCAAGGTCTCTGGTCTGATTTCTAGGTCTTTGATCCATCTTGAATTGACTCTTGTATAAGGTGAGAAAGTGAGGTTTATTTCTATTTTTCTGCATAAGGTTAGCCAGTTTTGCCAGCACCATTTGTTGAAGAGGCTATCCTCTTTCCAGTGGGTGTTTTTAGCCCTTTTGTCAAAAATCAATTGGCTGTAGGTGTGTGGGTTTGTTTCGGAGTCTTCTATTCTGCTCCATAGGTCTATGTGTCTGCTTTTGTGCCAATACCATGCTGTTTTTATTACTGTGACTTCATAGTATAGTTTGAAGTCAGGTATTGTGATGCCTCCTGCATGGTTCTTGTTGCTGAGAACTACTTTGGCTATTCTGGTTTTTTTGTTGTTCCAAATGAATTTAAGGACAGATTTTTCTATGTCAGTGAAGAATGACTTTGGTAATTTAATGGTTATTGCATTGAATCTGTAGATCACTTTTGGAAGAATGGCCATTTTGATGATATTTATTCTGTCTACCCAAGAGCATGGGAGATCTTTCCATCTTCTAAGATCCTCTTCAATTTCTTTTTTCAATGTTTTATAGTTTTCCTTGTAGAGGTCTTTTACCTCCTTGGTTAGGTTTATTCCCAAGTATTTTATTGTTTTGGGGGATATCGTGAGTGGAAATGTCTTCTGGATTTCTTTTTCATTGGATTTATGGTTGGCATACAGAAAAGCTTCAGATTTTTTAAGATTGATTTTGTATCCAGACACTTTGCTGAATTTGTTGATCAGTTCTATGAGCGTTTTAGTTGAGTTTGTTGGATCTTCTAAGTATAATATCATGTCATCTGCAAATAGAGATAGTTTCAGTTCCTCTTTTCCTATTTGTACTCCTTTTATTTCCTTCTCTTGCCTTATTGCTCTGGCTAGAGTCTCGAGTACTGTATTGAAAAGGAGTGGTGACAGCGGACATCCTTGTCTTGTTCCTATTTTTAAAGGCAACTCTCAAAGTTTTTCCCCATTCAGTATGATGTTGGCTGTGGGCCTATTGTATATTGCCTTTATGATGTTAAGGTATGTTCCTTCTATTCCAATTCTCTGCAGTGTTCTTATCATGAATGGGTGTTGTATTTTGTCAAATGCTTTTGCAGCATCTATTGAAATGATCATGTGATTTTTGTCTTTAGTTCTGTTTATGTGGTGGATTACATGGATGGTTTTTCATATGTTGAACCAGCCTTGCAACCCAGGGATGAACCCAACTTGGTCATGATGTATGATTTTCGTGATGTGGTTTTGAATGCGCATTGCTAGTATTTTGTTTAGAAGTTTTGCATCTAAGTTCATCAATGATATAGGTCTGTAGTTTTCTTTTCTTGAGCTGTCTTTGTTTTGTTTTGGTATTAGTGTAATGTTGGCTTCATAGAATGTGTTTGGGAGAGTCCCGTTTCTTTCTATTTCACGGAATAGATTGAGGAGTATTGGGATTAGTCTTTCTGTAAAGGTTTTATAAAATTCACCTGGGAAACCATCTGGACCCGGGCTTTTCTTTGATGGTAGGTTCTTTATTGCTGCTTCAATCTCATTAATTGCTATTGGTCGATTTAAATTTTCTATGTCTTCTTGATTCAACTTAGGAGGGTTGTACGTGTTTAGAAATTTGTCAATTTCTTCTAGGTTTTCCATTTTGTTGGAGTATAGATTTTCAAAGTAGTTTCTGACTATCCTCTGGATTTCCATGCTGTCGGTGGTAATATCACCTTTTTCATCTCTTATTTTAGTAATTTGGTTTGATTCTCTCTTTCTTTTGGTTAGGTTGGCTAGTGGTTTGTCTATCTTGTTTATTTTTTCAAGGAACCAGCTTTTGGATTTGTTGATTTTTTGTATTTTTTTTTATTCTCCACTTCATTGATTTCTGCTCTGATTTTAGTAATTTCCTGTCTTCTACTAGCTTTGGGGTTAGACTGTTCCTGTTTCTCAAGGGCTTTGAGGTGTGTCATTAGGTTATTTATTTGGTGATTTTTCTGTTCTTCTTATGTGGGCACTCAGTACTATGAATTTTCCTCTTAATACTGCCTTCAGGGTGTCCCAGAAATTTTGATATGTTGTGTCTGTGTTTTCATTTGTTTCTAGGAATTTCTTGATTTCTCCCCTTATTTCTTTTTTTACCCATTCCTCATTCAGCAGTGTAGTATTCAGTCTCCACGTGTTTATGAGGTTTCTCTGGGTCTTCTTATAGTTGATTTCTAGTTTCATTCCATTATGGTCTGAAAAGACACAGGGGATTATGTCACATTTTTTGAACTTGCCAGTACTAACTTTGTGGCCTAGGATATGGTCTATTTTAGAGAAAGTTCCATGAGCAGCTGAAAAAAATGTGAATTCAGCTGTAGTTGGGTGGAATATTCTGTGTCTACTAGGTCCATTTGGTTTATCGTGTTCCTTAGGTCTGAGACATCTTTACTGACCTTTTGTCTTGAAGATCGATCTAGTGGTGTGAGAGGTGTGTTGAAGTCTCCCAATATTATTGTATTGGGATCTATGTGTGATTTAATGTCACGAAGAGTTTCTTTTATGAAAGTAGCTGCACCTATGTTTGGGGCATAAATGTTGGCTATTGTTATATCCTCTTGTTGGATTGTTCCTTTTACCAGCAAGAAATGACCTTCTTTGTCTCTTCTGATAAGTTTAGGTTTGAAGTGTAATTTGTCTGATACCATAATTGCTACTCCTGCTTGTTTTCTAGTTCCATTAGCATGGATTACCTTGCTCCCTCCCTTCACCTTTAGTTTGTGCGTACCTTTACTTGTAAGATGTGTTTCTTGCAGGCAGCATATAGATAGATTGTGATTTTTAATCCATTTTGTCACCTTATGTCTTTTGATTGGGGAGTTGAGGCCATTTATATTCAGCGTGATTATTGAGAGATGGGTTTTCATTCTTATCATTTTGAGTTTTAATTTCTGTTTGAGGTAGAATTTGTTCTTTGCCTAGCTATTTGTTTGATGGAAATCACTGTGTCTCTGGTTCTGGTGTTTCCTTATTATTTCTTCTTTGTAATTAATCTCTTTGAGCATTTTCTCTAGTCCTGGTTTGGAAGACATAAAGTCTTTCAGTTTCTGTTTGTCATGGAAGGTTTTTATTTCTCCGTCAAATATGACAGATATCTTTGCTGGGTAGACAAATCTTGGCTGGAGGTTTTTTTCTTTCAGAGTTTGGAATATGTTGCTCCAGGCCTTCCTGGATTTCATGACTTAGTTTGGAAGATCAGGAGTGATTCTTATTGGTTTGCCTCTGAATGTTACTTGCTTTTTTGCTCTCACTGCCTTTAAGATTCTCTCCTTGGCCTCTACATTAGTCAGTTTGACTATTATGTGGCATGGTGAACCTCTTCTCTGATCCTGTCTATTGGGGGTGCTATGTGTTTCCTGTACCTGTGTATCATCCTCTCCTTCTATGTTTGGAAAATTTTCTGATATTACTTCTCTGATTAGATAATTGATTCCTTTAGTTTCAGCTTCTAATCCCTCGTCTATGCCTATTATTCTTATGTTTGCTCTTTTAAGACTGGCTGAGATCTCTCCAATGTCCAATTCATGCTGTCGAATTGTTTTTTCTAATTTGTATACTATGTGTTCATTTTTGGAGAGGTCATCTTCTAAGAGTGAGATTCTGTTTTCCATTTGGTCTAGCCTATTGTTGATGGTCTGTATTGATGCCTTCATTTCAATTATTGCATCCTTCACTTCCTTCAGAGCTTCTTTTTGATACCTGCTTATTTGATCCTTCATTTCTATCAGGCTCTCTCTGAATTATTTTCGGAAATCCTGTATCATTTCCTCTATTGAAGTTCTGAATTGTCCTTCTGGCAATCTTTGCACTTCTGAGTTGGTGGGTTCTGTTTTTGTGAGATCGTGGGGGCTCATTGTTTCTTTGCTATTCTTCCTTTTCAGGACTTCAGGTTTCTTATGTTTATACCTTTGTTGTTTTTGGTAGTTCTCTCTCTCTCACTCTGTAGGTATCCTGTGTCTAATCCCTCTCCCTTTATAGTTTCTTATCCTGGAGGTAGATAGTTGCTACTAGGTGAGCCTTAAAGGTGAATAGCCTTTCCTGAATGGTTATTCTCACTTGCTCGGTATAATGTCCATTTGCAGGCCCAATTCTTGGTCTCCTTCAGTGATTGGGACCCTTGCCTGGTGCCTCTCACCACCTGTGCAAGCGACCAGTGACACTGTTGCCCCTCTCACTGCAAGCGTGGGTCTCCATGGTCTCTACTTGGACTGTTCCTATGTCTCTCTCTATCTACACCTATGGCAGGTGTCACCCACAGGGGGCCCTGGGCTTGTGTCTCTCTTTGCCTACAGAAGCAGCGGGTGTCACCTTGTCCCAATTCTGTGCAAACATGGAACTCATGTTTTCCCCAGAGAGGGCTGGTTTGGTCCAATTTTCCCCAGGTACCACAGCTGCTCGCCTTCACTGCTGCTATTCTGCAGCTGCTGGGTTCACAGCAGGTCTCTGGCATCTCCGCTGGACTTGTGCAGGAGTCACAATGCTGGTAGCCACTGGCAAAGTCCTGCCAAGATGGCTGCGCTGCAGCCGCTGCCACCGCCATTTGGTCTCTTGAGTGTGGAGGAGCCGCTGCTTGCTTTCGTCTCTGCTGACCTGCAGTTGAACTTACAACAGGTCTCTGGCTTTTCTGCTGGCAATGTGTGGAAGTCGCAATGGTGGTAGGGGCCATCACAGTCCAGCCAAGATGGCGCCGCCGCCGTCCCTTAGGTAAGACGCTTGGAGCTTTTTACTTCCCTCTGTCTTGTCTTCTGGCTTTGATTCCGTCACGTTTCAAACCCTTTGTTCTTTACTTCAAGTTTTTGTTGCTTTTCTTCTCCTGTGGAGAAATTGCTTTCACGGTGATTGAGATCCAAGTCTCAGAGAGATCATAGCATGGTATCTCCCTTGGTCGCCATCTTGGATCCACCTTTTAAATATATTTTAAAAATATATTTCCCTGTATGTAGAATTGCGAGTGACTTTCCCCTGAGGCACTTTAATGTTGTTCCATTGTTTTCGGCTTTCCTGGCTCTTGTAAGAAGTCTGCGGTCGCAGTGCAGTTGTTCACTGCGTAGGCTTTCCCCACCCCCAGCCTGTGACTGCTTTGTAGGATTTTCATTGTACTGATCTCCACTGAGATTTGGTGAGTTTCTTTCATTCATGTGTTCATAGTTTTCATCAAGTTGGAAAAATTAAGCCTTTTCTTATTCAGGTATATTCTGATCCTTCCCCTCCTTCCGGGACTCCAGATGCAGGTGTGTTAGATAGCTGTGCATTTTCCCACAGGTTTCTGAGGCTCTTGTCTCCCCCCCACACACATCCTCTGCTGTGCTTCCTTTTGGAGAAAAGTACTGCTATATGTTTAAATTCCCTGATCTATCTATCTGTATATAGTGTATATCCCTATACACTATAGGGATAGTATATATCCCTATTTGATTTTTTTGTGTGTGGTGCTTGGGATTGAACCCAGCGGCATTCTACCTTTGAGATACATCCTCATCCCTTTTTATTTTATTTTCATTTTGAAGCAGGGTCTCACTAAGTTGCACAGGGCCTCATTCTGTTGCTGAGCTTGGCTGCAAACTTGCAATCCTCCTGTCTCAGCCTCCCAAGTGCTGGGATCACAAGCGTGTGCCACCACACCCAGCTCCTATTTGATTTTTGATGGGTGCATTATACTCCATGGCATGAAAGCAAAATACCATGACTGGTGCATCCATTTCCCTAGTTAAGGCACTATGTCACTTCCAGCAGTTTGTTGTTTTTGGCGATCCTGCAACAAATGCCTGTGTACACGTATTCCTTACTTCATTTTATCTTTATGGGTAGAGTCCAGTTCTGGGATCTCTGGGTCAAAAGGTGGCTGTGTTTTTCAATTTAAAACATGTTGCCAAATGAAACTTTCCAGATATTCTATCTCCAACATTTCCATCTGATCACATACATACAATTTATACAAAACAATGAATCCATCTGGTTTTGGCTCAGTCCGCATCTTTCTTTCTTTGCTTGTCTGTGCTCTCTGCTTTTATTCTGCCTTCCAAATCGCACCTTTCTCTGGCATTGATCTGTTAATGCCACGAGGGATTTTTCATTTTAGACATTGACTTTTTTACCTCTACAAGTTCCATTTAGTTCTAGGGTAGGTTTTTTGTGTGTTTATTTGTTTTTCTTCTAGATATTGAATAAGAAAAGTGCAGCATAGAAGATTGGGTATAATGTCAATGACCTAAACCAAACAAATCATAAAACCTACATGTGCTTGTATATAATAAGTGCATTAAAAAAAATAATACAAAGCCATGTGCCTTGCGATGACATTTTGGCTAACAACAGACTGCATACATGACAGATGTCCCATAAAATAAAAAAGGGGCTGAAAACTCCCATCACCCAGCAAAGCTGATGCATCCTAACATCGCCGAGCATGGCATTACTACTGTGTTTGTGTTTGTGTTTATGTTTGTGGGAATGATGGTAAATAGACCTACTGCACTGCCAGTCATATAAAAGCATAGCACGTTCGATTATGCATAGTGCATAGTACTTGATTGTGATAGACGTGATTACACTACTGGTTTATATACTTACTATACTATATTTTCATTGTTATTTTAGGATATATTTCTTCTACTTATTGGTCTGGGAATGTAACACAATGGTAGGGTCTATACTTAGCATGCATGAGGCCATTAGTTTGATCCTAGCACCATAAGAAGAGAGAGAGAGAGAGAGAGAGAGAGAGAGAGGAGAAAGAGAGAGAGGGGAGAAAGAGAGAGAGAGAGGGGGGAGAAAGAGAGAGAGAGGGGGGGAGAAAGAGAGAGAGAGAGAGAGAGAGAGAGAGGAGAGAGAGAGAGAGAGAGAGAGAATTTTTCTATTAGAAAAAATTAAAGAAAGCCCATAAAACACTATGCTGTGCCACCCAGCAATGGTCCACTCTACCTGGTGCTGACCATGTCTGTTGATTGTGTCGTTTTTCTTGTGCTGGGTTTAACCTCCTGATGTTTGACTTCATTATGGCCCTAGGAGAAGCAGGCTGTATGTGCACCTGCACGGCACAGTCTAGGTGTATAGCAAGCCGCATTGTCTAGGTTGGTGCATGCGTGCAGTTGACAAAGCTCAAGCCATGATGGAATAATCTAATAATGATGTCCCAGAACCTCTCTCCAGCGTGAAGCAATGCATGACTGTATATACCAGATTGCTCTCATAAATAATGCCAGACTGTGTGTGCATACATGTCCCTGTGGTTTGGAGTGAAGTGAAGACGCAGCCTCTTCAACTCTGCTGGGCATAGCAGCTGAACCTGGCGATGGTGACGATGATGCTGAAGACTGGCATTGGATCCCTGGATCAATTTTTTTTTTCAAAAAAGCATACAGATTTATTTGTATTTATTATATCCTCTGGCCTCAGTTTTAGAAATGCTTACTATTCTTGAAATGTATCTGTTTCATTCAAGCTTTCAAGTTTGGTGTAGAAAATAACTCAGCTTGGGAGGAAAGGACTTTGTAAAGATACAGGGGTCTTGTGGACTTTCAGGGTGCAGATGCAGTCCAACCTCAGGAAGAGCCTGGGGAGCCTCAGAGCTTTGAGGAGGGCTTCCATCTCTTCTCTGCACCTCTGTTTTGTGGGCTGGAAGCCTTCTTTGTCCAACGGCTTCCTCTGAGCAGCACATTCACACATGAGGGTGCTACCCAAACATGAAGCACAGATTGGTGACCTCTGTCAAGCTCGGTATTCACAGGAAGGAGACTCCAGCTCACATGGACCCCGAGTGCATCACAGCCACAGCAGGAGCCAGAACGAGAGTTGCTGGCGTTCTACCGAGGTGGTTCTCAGGGGCAACCCGGGGGTCCCCTTGTACAACTGTTTCCCTGTAAGCTAGACAGCGCAAGTACTTTAAACCATGTAGCACGGTGTGTTTCGTAAGTCTGCATGTCCCATAGTTATAAGGCTGAAATTTTCTTCATCAACTTTATAGAAAAATAAAAATATAGCTTTAGTTCAATAAAATTCTGAGAGATGAAGATCTAGGTGTTTGTTATATTACATTTAGTATAAATGCAAAAAAGTTGTGTAATACATAGATCTCGCCCTTGTAAAATGTTCCTAAATGCAAGTAAATAATTGTCATTATCTAGAATGACTGTGCTGAAAGTTCACTAGATTTTCAGGGAATGAATCAACTTTTCAGAAAAGAAGGTCTCTCTCTCTCTCTCTCTCTCTCTCTCTCTCCCCTCTCCTCTCCTCTGTCATATATATATGACACTGTATGATTTCTTTCTATAAAAGTCATATTTTACACCTTTTGGCAGATCTCGGGGTCTTGTCTGCCATGAAAAAATAATACATCTGATAAAGATGAAAATTTTCAAACATTAAACATCAGTCTCTTAGCAACCACAGAGATTTAAAGAGTTCACTTTCTTAATGCCCATTGAGGAGTGTGTCGATGATTAAATGTTTCCTAAGAGGAAGATATTCGGTGCCATCGCTGGGGAGGGTACGTAGGCGCTCACGTGATTGATGGCCTTGGCCCCTACTCTGCCACGGGGTCGTGATGTATGTCCCACCTTCTCGGCTGTCGCGCTGAGAAGTCGTGTGTCAGGGTTCCGGATGGGCTCTTAGTAACTTTCTCTGCGAAAGTCCCATTTGTAATCCATTTGACGATTTGATGGAGTATGATGTGCAAGCAAAAACGTTATTTCGGAGGATTGATATTCCAGTTCTTCACAATGCAAATATTTATATTTTGCATTCTGAACTCAGAAGATAACATGAGCTCAGTTAGTCATTTTCATGAAGAAAAAGTTACACTCAAAGAATGCGATGCCTGTACCGGTGTTCCTCTACCGCCGACGCACAGTACGGGTGAGTCATTCATGTGAAGGGAGTTGCCCCAGCTGAGAAGGCTGGTCTGTGAAGGCCGACAAGCGGGTCGGGGCTTCCCCTGTGAGCAGACCTTTCTAACAAGAACACATGGCTTTAGGCTCTTGGTGTGATTTGTAATTTGCTTCAGATTTAGATTATCCTTGGAAAGAAAAGAATCAGTGCTATTTTCTGACATCACCCAAGGCCAGCTGCAGGTGTGCAGAGCCGCAGACGCCCAGCCGGCAATGCAGGCGGTCCCGCCCGTCCGCCCTGCCACGGTTTACACTTCTGAGGGAGTGTGGTGCTCCACCAGCCAGGCCACATGGCTCTGGGTGTTGAGGGCCACGTCTTCCACAGCCTTCAGCCCGACATCTTATCTGAGAACAGTAGTAGGTACACTGCGTGCGAGTCAGGAGCCACATGGAAGATTCACTCAGCTAGGGCAACGACTCAGGGCAGAATGTAGTGGGCTCAATCTGAGCCCACTATGAAGAAATGAAGAGTCTGTACCTAGCACAAAACCAAACCAAAGATAAAAACTGCAAAATGTCAGGTGCTAAATCGTGACCATTTGATCGGGAGTATTTGTGTAGTTTACATACCCTGCAAACTACAGAAGGTGAAGCTAAGATCTTCGCTAGTAACAGCAATAATAGCCCGTTTTCCCCAAATTGTGAGATTTGGCCAGATCCTCCGGATGAGTGGCTACCTGCTTTCTGGAACAGACTGTCCAACGTTTTGTTCCTTCAGCATTACCTGATAAGTCTCAGCACACTTCTCCAGCACGGGAGGGCCGTGCCTCTGACTGATGCACAGAATGCCCAGCTCTGAGTCGGGCACCGGGAAAGCTCAGCACCCGCAGGACAGCCAGGCTTCTTCTAGTCCCAGTAAGGGACTCCTCAGTGACTTAGCATCAAGCTGTTCCCATGCGGGCGATTGTGATCAGAGGAGGGCTTGTCCAGACTTTCCACAGACATCTTGGGGGGCAAGGGGACACGTGACAATGTGACTGACGCTCCAGTTGCAGGGGAGGGGGACCAGGTGCCTGGACTTTGTGGCTGGAGATCACCATGGTAGGTTAATCAGCGAATGGAGGAAAGAATGATCAAATAAATAGATCAAATAACCGGCATCACTTGCAGGGACTATTGAGACTCGCTGTTTGTGTGATTTTACAGTACTGGTAATTGCTTCCTCTTGGTACCCTACAGCTACAATAGATTTTTTTCCTCCATAATTATAATTTCAGCAAATTTTTGCAACTGGAGAGTCCTGCATTTCCGAAGCGGTCCAGCCTGGTCCCCTAGCGAGCAGGCATCTCCGCGGTGTGTTGTTAATTCAGGTGCAGCTCACACTCTGGGTACCAACTCCAAGAACTCTTTACCAGGCGGATTTATGATGGATGCCATCTGACCTGATAGAAGGAAACAGATATTGATTTTTAATATTTTCTCCCAACTTGTTTACTCTAGGATAATACAGCAGCTGTGTGGCAGCTTGTCTCAGAGTGGAAAGGATTATTACCACTGCCTTTTGATGAGATAAATTACCTGGGACGACTTGAATGGCTAAAGGGTACGCTTTGATGTTATGTCGCTTCATTTACCCTTATGACTAAATGATTATTGATTTTATATTTTTAAGCTCTTGAAACGTGAAAATAAGTTGGTAGAGAAGCCCGGCTGTGTTGGTTTTATTAATTTATTTCTGCAGGGCATAATTCACTTTGGACCCGGTTGTGAAGGTTTTGGGTTCATGACCGGCTGCAGATACAGTTGCAAAGAAATGGCTTATTTATATAGTCATTGCGAGTGGCCCCAAAATCAATACAGCCTGGGATTGGATGATTAAACTCAGTCCCTTTGTGGGATTCATTCCTGTAGCTGCTGCTGAAATCGTCTTGACTGCACCAGATTCATGTGAGCAAGTCTACAAATGGCAAGTTTGTTCAAGTTGAAATATTATTATTTTTGCTCATCATTTTTTTTATCTGCTGCGTTCACTCAATGACATTTTAATAGGCTGCGATGGGGGAGGGATGAGGCTGATTGATTACCTCAATGAAATCAGTAATCTGCATTCAAAGTCTCACCTCTGAGGAGTTCGAGAATGTCCCTGGATGGATTCCATGGACTTTGACCAGTGTCCCAAGCTGCTGGGTTCAGTTCTGGGCATCCCTGCCCGGGGCAGGAGTCTGCTGGGCCTAGAGCTGCCTCGTGCTCTGTGTGCGTGGGAGCAGCCCTGCAGCCTCCTGGGAGGGCTGCCTCTCCTTCCACTGTCTGGTGCATCTGAAGCTGCCTGTGTTCCTCCCTTCCGGGGATTCCTCCCAATGCCAGCCCAGAAACACGGGCAATAGAAAATCCAGTTATGTTGATTTTCATGATTTCCCTCCAATTTATTTCCATAGACTTTTAGTATAATTCCTTTGGCCACATCAGTAAAGTCTGGTTGGATGGCTAGACTCTTAAATCAAGTATAACATGTGCATGTGGCTGTTTCTCTTCTTTATAGAATCTCCACTTGTCCCCTGTCCAGCAACAAGAGCGTCCAGACACCGCGGGGAAATGTGAGCAGGAAGGACTCATTTTCCAAGAAGAGTTTGGATTTATTAGCTCAAGTTCAAGATGGCAGTGACAGTGTCTCAGGCTCTGATTTTATTTCAGCAAACTTTTCAGTTTCCAAATCTCCCTCCCTGGTCCTTCTTCCCCACCGGTGAGAGATCTTAAGGGATGGGAGAGATGAAGCAGCTGAGAACAGTCCTGTGTCTTATCTGAGATGATATTTCAAAACCCACGAATTTATACAGCGCTCAAATTTGGTGCTCTTACTTTTTTGCCTGGGAAATTCATTTCATGTTTGTAGAACTTAAAACCTGTTACCTGAGCTAGCTGTTCCGTATACGCACAGGAAACAGTCATAAGACATTTCCTTTTCAAGACAGGACTTCTCAGTGTCATAAGTAATGACAGCATGTTTTTATGGAGTTAAAAAAGGTGTAAAACACTTTTTCTTACTTTAGTCAGTATGTATGTATAATTAATATGCAGTAAATTATGTGGCTCCAGTTTAAAGCTTGTTTAAATGCATAGAATTGGAAGTAGAATGAAGAAATAAAATAACTTTTGGAGCAGTGTAATGTAATATGTTGATCAATTTTATAGGGGAGTGGTGAATATTTAATTAATCACCTTTTGACAATTATTCACACTGGTCAGAATCAAGGTCTCCATTAAAGCCGAAGAATAGCTTCATTACAAATGACCCATAAAAGTGTCAAGTGCTGGCTGTGAGCACAAGTAATTTCCTTTCCCCTTAAAACCATTAGATGGAATGATGGGGGTGGGGAGGGTGATGAAGTACATAATCGTGTGATTACAAAGAGGAGCTTCGACGGTGAATTTGACAGCCGAGTTGGGGAGTGGGGGAGGGCTGTGAAGTCCCCGCCTGGTACTTCAGCCTGCTCTTAGAGGGGCCAAGCATTGTGGCGGTCCATTTTTGTGCTGGACTTTTGTTCTTGTCCTGTAAGTATTTGCTCAGGACTTGGCAGCGGCAAGCTTTTAGCGCGGGTGTGTGCAGGGGAAGAGACAGCACCCACTCTTTCCATGTGCCCCTCTCCACAGTCCTTAGCAGAGGAGGCACATTCTCCCCCATCTTGATGGATGCCCCCAGGTGCCGGGCTCCAGAGCGCGGTGAGTGGCAGAGGGGGACCTGTATGTCAAAGGGGTCTGTCTGTGTCTTTCCGGGCTTCGGGGACTCAGGAAAGATTGATTAGCGTGGCTCCTCTGCAGCCTGAGAACAGTCCTGGCAGCAGTGACCGCTTCCATGCCACCAAATCCTCTTCTTAACCATTCACCTGGGCGGAGAAGCCCCGTGCCTGATGACTTTCCGATGTTAACACGGGGCTCTGGGTCCCGCGAGTTCTTGAAAAGTTTTTCCTGAGTCAAAAATATTCATTTCCCAAATGACTCAGGGGTAAAAATGCATGTATGACAATAGCAGGGTTCCACAGCCTTGGAAAAAATACCAGGAAATCGACTGGCTCCTGTGACTCTCCCCCGTCTAGCTAAGAGATGGGGAATTGGGGCTGGAGCCCAAATCCAGCTGCAAAGAGTCCTGCTAAAGGCCCAAGCCTCAGGCGGAATTCTCTGTGTCCTCCAAGTGTTTGCACAGAATTGTGAATGGCCACCTGGGCCGTTAGTTAGACGTTTTCCAAATTCTACCAGAATGCAAAAGGCTCTTACTAGTAATAACACAAACAGAATGTTAAGATCCTTAGGATTTCAAAAGCTCCGCGCGTCTTGACCACCTCTCAGATGTGTTTTTAAGTCTTTTCTTCTCTTCTTTGAACCTCCAGTCCCTCGCCCATGGGCAGCCCGGCTCTAGGGCACACACCCACACACACAAGTTCAAGTGGCCACTTTTAAAAACTAATGGCTATTGACTCTGGTCGGGATTTCTGAGATGCTATCTGGCGCGTAAAGACTTTGCGGTTTGCCGTTTACATTGTATTTGGCAATTGAATAATCAGTATTGATTTTCCTTGTGTGTAGTACCTATGTCAAACAACCTAATATATTTAAATGGTGATTATTTCAGTTATATATCTACTATTAGATAAGATCAAAGGTAGTTAAATGTGTGGTAGATGGGGAGATAGGGTCCTGCACTCAGGCCTCTACCTGTGCTATTGTACAGCTCAGCCAGAGTCCAGAGCATTTAATCATTAACTTTCTGAAACATGTTGAGATTTGGGGCCTGCAGAAGAATGAGGCCCGGCAGATGGAGGGAAGGCGCCAACTCCGGGCTCGCGGCTCTGTGAGCGCCGCTGGAGTGCACAGCTTAGCAAAGACCCTGGGAAATCATTCTCTGTGCTTAATTCACTCCTTGTTTTTGCACAAATACTTCTGAAGAAATGAGACGCCAACTTGGACCTATGTGTGATTTCCCCTAGGATGTAAGCACTGTTCATGCTCACCGTGGATTCTGGGGGCCCCTCCTGAAGTCAGGGCCTTTGGGGGTCCCTCGCAGGGCGCCTGGCTATTGTGTTCCACTGGGGATCCCTGGACGTCCTGGTCACGCGTGGGACGAGTACGACTGGCCTGGCACGCACGTGTGAGTGCACAGCAAGCTGATTTTCTTCTTGTAGCTGCTGAGGACATTCTTCAATATTTCCTTTTCCAAAATACATTTGGGTTATAGTTTTCAGAATTCACGGTAGCATACGCACATACATATTTATTACTTTGAAAGTGGTGTATCTACATTTAAGATGGTCTGATGAAAATTTGTGGGAGTTGAAAAACAAAACTCCACAAAAACCCAGATCCTAGCATGAGGGTTAACATACACGGATGCTGAGAGACACTTTTTTTTTTTTTTTTTTTTTTT
>PVJS01040427.1:0-18446 GCA_004027185.1 Glis glis
AAAAAAAAAAAAAAAGTAAAAAGAGATGGGAGTGTAGCTCAGAGGTAGAAAGCCCCTGTGTTCAATACCCAGTACCCTACACACACACACACACACACACACACGGAATACATATACAGAAATACATATACAGAACACAATATACTTATCCTTATTCCTCAACAACTTACTCCCTCCACAGCTTCACTTTTTTCTACTTTAGTTAATTGAATTTTTATGAAAAAGGCCAGCATTTCCAGAAAGAGGAAATATCATCCCTTTGAAATTTAAGAAAGTGCCGAGAAGACAGACCTAAGCTGAGACTCCCAAAGTTCACTTGCTTGACGCAATTATTTTATTTTTAAAATGCTGTGATGGTCTAAAATCCCTCACACATTGTATGAATTAATTTTTTCTAAAGTGCTTTCTAGCGCCTATGGCCTCCTCTGTCATGGAAATGGAAATGTGAGTAATTTCAGGACATTATCAAACTTCATGGTAAAGCGCAATTCAAGTGATGTTCATCAAATTGCAATTGTTTATTTGAAATGAGCACAGGAAAGGCGGGGGAAAAGAGAGTTACTAACAGAAAGGCAGAGAAAAGTCAGAGACAAGTGGCTTTACCACACTGCAACTCCACTAGTGGGATATTGTTGAACACATACCTAATAACCATATGTCCACCTTCTTGGCCCTGTCTGGCAAACTACCTGCCCAAGGAAATAAATTATGATATATGTTCATGGCAGCTTCAATTGAAGTGTTTCCTTCATCAAATATCCCCCACCATCTCTCTGCCTTAGAACCCCTCCATTGCTCCACTGTGTTTACTCCTCCTTTATCTGGAGTCCCTCTTATATCCTAATTTCTCCCTAGCTTCCACATATGAGAAAAAACATATGACCTTTTGTGGAGAACGCAACTACCAGAGGCAGGTTAACATTTGCCTTGGAAAGGTCTCAGGGTCATGGAAAGCTATGACCGGACTGTTGAACTCACTGAAAGCAGCCTGTTTCTCCAAGGTAAATGTTCTTGTGTTTCTTTCCAGCACCAACTCCCGAATATCCCGCTTGTCAAACATTGTCTCAAGGATCTTCTGCACATCCTCAGCGGTTTTATTGCTAACTGTTATCTCAAGGACTTTCTTCAGTTGTTCTGCAGTTTACCCAGTTAGCCATTACCTCTAGGTCTCCCTGCATGTTTACTAGTTAAACATTACCTCCCGGACTCTCTGCACATGTGCAGCAGCATCCAAACCTCAACCTCCCCCCTTTAGAATGACAATAAAAACTGTGGGCCAGTATCCAATGGGGCCTTCACCTAAAGGTGACAGCCTCTGGCCTGCCCCTTTCAATCTCCTCTCCCTGTGTCATTCTTTTCTTCTCAGGTGTGCTGAATGTTACCAACAACCTTTCACTTTCGATGACTGGATAACCTCACTTACCATAATACTCTCTAGTTACATCCATTTTCCTGCAAATGATGTATGCGATTTTGTTCTTCTTTATGACTGAGTAGAATTCCACTGTGTGTACATCCCATAATTTCATAATCCATTCACCTGTTGATGGGCACCTAGGTTGGTTCCATAATTTAGCTATTGTGAATTGTGCTGCTGTAAGCATGGAAATACATGTATCACTATAATAGTGGCTTTACTAATGTGCAATACAACCAAAAGTGTATAAGAATTCCTATTTCCCACATCCTTGCCAGCATTTATTATTGTTTGTATTCTTGATGATTGCCATTCTAGTTGGCATTAGATTGAATCTCAGTGTAGCTTTTATACTGTATGGTAAAGTGGCTTCAAAGAAATCATTCTGTTTTCACTATAAATATATACTGTATATAATATTTTCTATGTAAAAATGAACTTACAATAAAATATGGTCAAAACTTTAAAATATATTAACATAATACAACCATGGAAACCCTTTTCCCATTATCACTGATTTGCCTTTTTATGAGCATAGTATCTGACCGTTGATCCTTAATAGAATTCTTGTTAGATAGTTGTAGGATAAAAATGTATTCTCTTATGTAAAAAAGGGCAGAGGCCTAAGGGCAAAGCTATTTTTCCCCATCTTGCTGTCTCATTGGTGCATTATTACATAGTAATCAATACTTAGGTCTTCTGCAGTTATCAGAAGACTATTCCTCCAATTCTGAAGATTTCAGAGCAAAGTGGTGAGAAAAATCTGTACCCAATAATATTGAGACTTCTTGTTTATGTAATAAGTGGCTGAATTAATTTATCATTACATTGGTATTTTTAACTTAGAGTGAAATATAATAATGGCTACAGTTTTAGTCAGTCATGCAAATTGTAAACTATCTCCTTGATTTTCCTCCATATTTACTGTTGTTTATCTTTTACCATTCCCCCCTCTTTTCTCAAGCCCAAGATCTCAAGTAGTATTTATATTACTAATATTGAAAATATCTTATTATTATTGTTAGATAAGCTTTCTTCTCATAGAATTTTTTATGCCTTTGATCATTTACCTTATGATTAAAATCCATTGCTTCTTCCCTAATTATATCTTTAGGTTAATACTTAACCAGATTGAGTGATCAATATCAATAATAGTAATTTTATCAAACCTTGGATAGTTTTAATCTGTAAATGTTGACTTTCCTCTAAATAGTTCCTTCAAAATTTCATCCAAATCCTTTTGTTTTGCTCTCTGAAATTAGAGATGTCCTTACAGATTCCATTTCATTTATTGTTACACTGTACCTTGTCCAAGCATGAGGTATGGCGTACAATGCACATTGATTTTCATGGTAAGGAGAGAGAAGGTAGGATTTACTTTTAATGAAGTCTGGTACAACAAGCATCCACTCCAAGGAGAGAGCACAAGGCACCAGCTGGAGCCCAGCAGTGCCTCACGCTGTTTATTGTTAAATCTTACTACAGCCTAATAAAGCAGATGCATCCTTGAAGGTTGTGATGAGCTTTGCAAATCTTCAGATCAGGTCTCTCATACTCTATATTAGGTCAAAGGCAAAAAAAAATATTCTTTTTAGAGGCTCATTCGCTTCTCTTTGAGGCTCTGCCAAAAATGTACTTCTCTGACAACAGACGGAGGTGGTGCCACACTTGATAACTTTGTTCTATTGCAATTCCTTCAAAAGATAATCAAGGCCGTAGTGTTATTTATATCAAAATGTACTCTTTATTAAAATATAAAGGCAAAAAAGTACAATTATACATTATACAGAAGCACATTTTTTTAAAAAATAGGGCTTTAGATAATGGAGGTTCCTCTCTGATAAAAATCAGATGAGTAATTCAACAGACTCAAGAGGCAAATAATTTATGTAATTATAGAAACCCCAGCAGAAAGCTACAGCAATAAAACATCAAGAGTTATATTATCTAACGAAAATTCATAAGAGATAGTATGTTCATATAATTTTTGGTAATATGGAATTTAATAATTTCAAAGTCATGGATTTGTAAAGGTGTCAGAGTTCCATTAACATTAGGGAAACCAGATGTCACCTAAATATTTGCCTCTAATTAATCAGAATAAAATTTAAAATTATAACTGTATTCCTTTCCTAGTCTTCACTATAGGCAAAGTATGGTTCCTATTTATGTCTATTCTTAGTGCCTACCCACTCTAGTTTCAGCTAAAGATGAATCCCTAATTTTTAACTATGTGGTTGTTCACCTAACCCTCTATTTAATCTAAGAAAAAGGCACATAGGGGGACATATAAAATGGGTTATAAAATTTACTATACAAGAATCATAGTACTCAGATGGAATGTGGAGGATCTCTTTTATCCACACTGGAGGATATTTTTGAGTAGTTTGAATGTATTCCCAATAATCATGGTTCAGCCTACTTAAATATGGTGTTCATATGTAGTAGAGGAAGGTAAGGGATTTTAGGCAAAATGATGAGCATAAATTAGCCAATTGTTTAACTGGTGAGAATGTTATATGAATAAAATCAAGATTGTAGATTTTATGTCTATATAAGCAGCAAGTTTTCTTCTAGAGATTAAATTACTTGTAAAGTAAGCAATTATTTCTAGCATACCAGGAAATATGATAATCTCTGAAAGTGAGACAATTATTTTCATTAGGTTTATCATGCTCAAAGCTTATGCTATGTGAAATTATAAGTAGTTGGGTCCAAAACCAATATTCATTATTAAATACATGAATATCAAGCCTCAGTTTCCTTGTTCTTCAAAAGGTAATAATAACATTAATGAAAAAGTTCAACAAATTAATAAGTATGTGTGTGCATGCACACATGTGTATCTATAATATGTTTAAGTGCTTAGGTACTTAATAAATAAGAAGTTTGTGTTCAATAAAAAGTTTAAAATACCGCTGTTCTTAGTTTGAGTAGTTCTTTTGGTTATTAACACAATGCTTGTATATGCTTATTTGATGAATGAATAGATGATTATATAAATAATTAAAATATTAAAGTATTTTAAATTACACATCAATACACTAATAAACATAGTTAATGGTGTAATATGTTCATATTTTTTGCTAAATGATTTCATAGCTACTCTTGTCATGGGGGAAAAAGGGTTAACTATGTAAGATGATGGATATGTTAATTTGTTATATCATAGTAACTATATTAGTATTGTGTGTGTATCTTGTAGCATCATGTTACATATATTACATATATATTCAAAACTTATTTTTAAAATGAAGGAAGATGTTCTTATTTAAAACTTATCAAGTAACTACTATCAGACTAAATTTTCTATTGAAACTATTTAAAAAAATCCTGAGACCAGCCTAGGTGTTCATCAACAGACGAATGGGTTACATACACAATGGAATTTTCACTCAGCCATAAAAAGAACACAATTATATCATTTGCAGGAAAATGGGTGGAACTCGAGAATATTATGCTAAGTGAGATTAGTCAGTCACAGAAAGTGAAGGGTCAGATGTTTCCACTCATATGTGGAAGCTAGAGAGAATCTGGAAAGCAAAGAGGACTTCAGATAAGTGAGTGTAGACACTAGTAGAATAGTGGGAGGGGACTTGAGGAGGGAGGTGGTGAGGAGGAGCGGGAGATCTGATGATGGAATCAATTCAAATAATCCTTTGTTCATACATGAAGCTATCTATAGGGATATAAATATTATTTCTGGGGAGAGGTAGGGAATGGAGAGGGACTTGGAGGAAAACAAATAAAGAATGCAGAGTGCATGTATATTTCTATCACTCTGAACCTCACCATAAAGTATAATTACAATGCACCAATAATAAAAAACCTGAATAGAATACGAAAAAATTAGCATTTTTAGGCACAGGAGAGCAACCAAGGGAGATAAGAAGAGGCCTGTGTTAGCCACTTTCCCTCTCAACAGCAGTTTTCTGATTCCCTGAATGGAGTATAAGAAGCTGCAGTCTAGAGTTTGTGCTGCTTCCAGCAAGCTTTGCGAGCAAAAATGAAATCTTAGGCCTACAATTCAGGAAGGGTCTGAAGAATGGGAAAGATTCCTTTTTGAACAATTTGCCAACTCCGAGACTTAGGATAGAATGAAGATGCTTTTAACAGATTGTGAAACTGATGACTTTAAATGGACCTACAAGTCTATTCAGGAAGAAGCCTGAACTCTATTTCTTAGGAGTAGTGTGTGGCCAACAGGTCCAAACTTCAAAATATGTTAAAGTTTTAAACTGAAGCAAACTTTTCATTAAAATTAAAAACTACATGAATGAATGAAGACCAGAATTAGTAAACATGTGGGTAAATATAAAAAGTTATTTTTGCTTTTCTTAATTCATTTAAAATAAACTGATGGTTTAAAAAAATTATCTTTTATTAGGGGAAAGTTATAAACATGTAGAATTACATATGACAAAATATCTAAATTCATGGGAGGGGCTAAATAATATTATAGCATTGTTCTTAAGTTAAATAGTAAGTAGCATAAAATTACTTTAAGATAGGGTATGATAAAGTACACATTGTAATTCTAAGAGTAACTAGAAAAATATGAAATTAATTAAATGGTATATTAAGATAAATTCATACTAAAGTGAAAGAAGACGGGAAATGGGCAACAAAGTGGGAAATGCAAGAATATAGAAAAATGGTAGAACTAAACCTTCCATATGAATAATTTTATTTCATGTAAATGTAAATTCAATTAGAAAGTAAAGATTATCAGACTGGATTAAAAAAAGCAAGGCCTGATACAAGAGACACACCTCAAATATAAACTCAGAGAAATTAGAAGTAAAACTATGCAAACATTTCTTTCACACATTCACATATATATGCATATATTTATATATGTGTGTGTACATATATATGTATATCTATTTTAAATTGGGGTCACTAGGAAAAGATGAACCAGTAATAACTCTGGTTAAGAAATTTGTTTTGTATAGTCAATACATTGCTAACATTTTCTAATGATGTTACAAAGAAATATTTGAGAAAAGTTTCCTATTATTAACTAAATCAACACTGGTCTTTAAAATAATTTTGAACATTACTCTAAGCAATGAAACTTTTGTGATTATAAATACAATATTATTTCCATTCATCTAAAAGGGGCATATAATTGCTTATCTGTAAATAATACTACAAGTGAAATTCAGAACATTACAAAACTTAATATAAGTCACTACCTAGTTTGGACTTCATAATTTCCTTCTGATTCCCAGCAGAAATAGATGAATGATGAATTACTTTTGTTAGAATTTACCTTATTAGTATTTACTAATCTGAATAAAGACTTCAATTCCTGTTCATGTCCATGACAAATCATCACATCTTTAAACAGCATTAAAATGTATTAAAATATTTGAAAAAATCTACGTATTCTCACTTTCAACTTGTTAGACTTAAATTGGGTCCTTTAACTTACAGTGACATTTATAGACATGAATAATGAAGATATTATTACATAATAGATAAAGTTTTTGTTTAAATAAAATTGGATTTAGTCATATGTATTTAAATTATATGTGCTGCATTTGATATTCTCCTTATTTGAATAAATGTTATGGAAGAAATGTACATCCCATAGGGACATACACTTAAGACAAGTGTATAAAAAATGCTACACACAAAAATTACAATGCTGGAAAGAGCATCTCAAATTTCTGAATAAAGCTATAAAATTGTACCTCATTATAATGTTAAAAGTTTATCTTGTTTTATCACAAATTTGCTAAAGCTATCTATTGCTTCCAAAATAAAATAGTGCACTGTCAATAAATTTGAAAAACATGATGTGTTAGCCACAAACATAATAAGAGGAATAGGAATGAAAGAGGAAAAAAATTAGGAAAGCTTGTGAAATCGCACCAAACTTTGAAAATGAGTTTTCTGTTCCGTAAATCTATTCTACCATGGTTTGATATTCAGGAGAGAATACAAAGTATTGTGGCTAATAAGTTTTTAGTACTACCTGTCCTAGCAGAGGCTTTTTCCGTTAACACTGATGCCTTAGAAAAGCAATTTGCTTTGTGGAATAAAAAGGAATCAGCAGAACCCAGACAGAGAAATCCAATTTTATCCTCAGACAGGCAGAAAGCTGTATGCCTTCCATTTTAATGACTGACAGCTTCTAATTATTTATACAAGCATCATGTAAGAAATAAATACAACTGCTAATAGAGGAACAACCAAGCCTGAAAGCTCTCGTGGCATCCTCTGTGTGGGCACAGGTGTACCGTGGATTCACACCTGGGCAAAAATAGTACAACCTCATCAATTGCCATACAGAACTTCCACAACAAAATAAGCCATATTACTTATATGTGAAAGAACTCCTTGACAAACTACATGTAGGAGGAATGAGATTCTCAAGTGTGAAGTGCCTAGAATTTAAGTAATGTCTCTATATGGGACATGATGAGAATACAGAGGGGGGTGCTAAGAGGGGTTAAGTGAAGAGAGTAGAGGCAGATTGCCTGGTATGTGACACTTTCCGGGTCCAAGTACTTCTGGAAAGTTCATAATTTCAAGAAATATTTGATGAGTGCGTCCATGTGGAAACCAATAAAAGAACTAGATTCTATGGCCCGAGCAAGTACCTAAATCAGAAAACGGACAGCAGATGCCACTCAGAGCAGAAAGACACAGAGAATATGACAGGACTATCATGGGCATACAGACAGAATTAATTTGCAGACATTGAGGGAATGCCTGCCACAAAACATAAGGAATTAGACTTGAGGTTGGGGTTAAATTTATATTTGAGGTTTCTTTTCTTAGAGCTATCTAAAGTGACCACTGTAAACTACAGTATATTCCTCTAATAATTTGATTTGTGATATAATTTTATTTTCTGTCATGGTCTTGACTTCCTTACACTGAAAAAATGTAATCGCCAGCTCCTGCACATGTGAAATCAATTTTGTTGGCATAGGCAATTAGTTAAAGGAGGCCTGGAGAACAGTTTGAAAAGGAAGATAGTCTTCAAGATTTATTATTTTAAGTTATGCATATTTATATTAATGAGATGAGAGCAATTAAAGTAGTATATTACATTTTTGTTTCAAAATGAGTAGATGTACATCTATTATGGAGCTCAGATTTCTCTCTGTATTCCAAAGTAATTTGGGGGCTAAGTGCAGAGGTTTTCAGTTCATGGTTTCATGTTGGACAGTGTGCTGCGTTTGGCTTTCCAGTGGAAGTCCAATTTTTAAAAAAATTGAAATCTTAAGTCCAAAGTATGAAAGCTCTATTGTCAGGTTATTGGTAGGATCTCATAGTAAATAAAACTAAAATCAAGATCCCTTATCACTATTTCCTAAAGATATTAAAATCTTCATAATTCAGTGTTGGTAGTGAAGTCAGTGATTACTAGTAGGTCCTGGTAGAAAGAATGTGTGTACTTGTTTAGAAAAATCTCTTATTTCTCTTTTTCTTTTTTTCTCTCTCTCTGTGTATGTATACATACATATAGTTAAGTATATACTTCCTGATGAAACTTAGGGAATAAAGTTATCCATCGACATGATATCTTAATAAAACTAATATTGATTAATTATTCTTGAATTTAATATAAAAGTATTGAATGCCTCAATGTTAGATGCATCACACTGTTAGTTTGTAGTGTTGTAATTATTTATTTATTTAGTTAGTTATGGTGCTAGGGATTGAACCCAGGGTCATTCTACCGCCAAGCTACACCCACAGTCCTATTTAATTCTTTATTTTGAAACAGGGTCTCATTAGATTGCTGAGGGCCTCACTAAGTTGCTAAGGCTGACCTCGAACCTGTGATCCTCCTATCTCAGCCTCCCAAGTACTGGGATTACAGGCATGCACCACCACGCCCAGGCTGTGGTATTTTATTTAAAAGGCAATATTAGTTATATAGAATCCATTTGAGTTTTATTAACAAGTTCATTTGCCACACATTGTGTTAAATATTTATAAAGGAAATGGAATCTAAAATTAGTCTAGTTTTCTTAAGCTAGCATTTTGAATTTATTTAAAGGTAAGAAATTATTTTCAGTAAAGTGAGCTTGCTGCAAAACTTTTTAAAAAATCTCTGTAGATTTTAAAAGAGATTTTAAAAATCTCTTTTCTATCTTTTGATTTTGCACTTGGTCATTTTTGTCATCAGTATATTTTCTTACTCATTCAAAGTTGTAACCAGTAGATTTTGGAGTCAACTTTGTGTTTAAATATAATCCATTTATTTATCACCTTTGGGATTAGGTCTTAGCAACCTCTCATAGCCAATTTTCTCAGAAGGGGAAGAGGATAGGGGTGGGGTGGGGAGGGAGAATGGAACTGGGAAGAAGAAAATAGGGAGGGTGGATATGATCAAAGCACATTATATATATGCATGAAATTGTAACAATGAAACCCAGCATTTTGTACAATTAATATGCACTGTTATAATTTAAAGTAAATATAAAAATTAAATAAAGTGGACAATAGACAAAAATGTTTCTCAAAGAGATATACCCATCTTACGCATGCGCACAAAAATCCTACCATTGTATTCTTGATGATTGCCATTCTTTTTTTATATTTTTATTGGTACATTATAAGATGATTGCCATTCTAATTGGGTTTATATGGAATCTCAGTGTAGTTTTGTATTTTCCTGATTGCTAATGATGTTGAACATTTTTCCTATATTTATTAGCCATTTATATTTATTCTTTTGAGAAATATCTATTCAGATCCATTGCCCATTTTTTATTGGATTCTTTGTTTTCAGGATTGAGTTTTTTACATTATGTATTCTAGATATCAATCAGAGGAGTAGCTGGTGAAGATTTTCTCCAATTCTATAGGCTCTCTCTAGATTCTTGATAGTTTCCTTTGTTGCACAGAAGCTTTTTAATTGGATACGTTCTTATTTTCTGATTTTTGTTTTTATTTCCAGGGCTTTCTGGGTCTTACTGAGGAAGTCAGCTCTACGATTACTAAAAAGATGGTTTTCTCTAATCATGCCAGAATTTTTTCCATTATATCCAAGCACTGAACTTCATAATCCATAAGTTTCCCTTCTCTGCATCTTTTGATAAATTACTTCTTTGTGAATGGCAGTAACTTCAGAAGGTTATCCATGAGATAACCATGGGCCCCATTTTATCATTACTTAATTCCTTAGCCATGAATTAGAGACTAAAAAATATGGGTTTTCCATAATTTCCACCCTTGGTTCCAGAAATTGGAATGTTTAAGAGGTATCTTTCTTCTATAAATACTATCCATCCAGTAACCTTATAAATACATGACGTTTTCAAGTATGTAAGCATAAAAATTTAAAAATCTGAATCACATTCAGCAAATTGTAATTATAAAATTATAAGCTGGACGTGGTGGCGCACGCTTGTAATCCCAGTACTTTGGGAGGCTGAGACCAGAGGATCCGGGTTCGCGGCCAGCCTCAGAGCTCTCTCTCTCTCTCTCTCTCTCTCTCTCTCTACCTAGTGAGGCCCTCCGCAACTTCGTGAGACCCGGTTTCAAAATAAAGTATAAAAAAATAGGGCCGGGGGTGTAGCGTGGAGGTAGAACGTCCCTGGGTTCAATCCCCGGTACTGCAAAAAAAAAATTATATATGTTAATAGACAAAGTAAAATGATTATATTGATTTCCATTATTCAAAATATTTGAATTCACAAATATTAATAAAATAAGAGCTTATCACTAGAGGGAAGTTCATTAACATAACTTAATCATAACTGATAGAAACTTGAAAATGATTGTCACATTTTAACTGAATGTATTATGGTCTACTTGTTATTGCCCTAACAATATGCCAATTTCTAATTTGTGAGAAGTATCAAGTCATCAAAAATAGTCTAGAATGAAGCAAATCCCAGAAAAGCAAACAAGAGGCATGAAAAATACACAGAATCACTATTAATTCTCCTTAGATAAACTGGAAATTCCTATCAAATTAGTGATAGTTTTGAAGTGGGAATACTAAAATCTCACAAAATATATTTCCATAGATCACTAGTGAATATATTAATTACTTATATATTTTAGGAAATTAACCTGCCATTCAGAGATTTTCTTTTGCTGCACTTATTTCTTAAATTAACATGGATGTACATTTCTATTTTGCAACTAGAAATATGATTTCTTTGTGCACCAATGTTATAGACCAGGGATGGAAGCACATTTGGTTCAGTCCAATTCTGATCCTTTGACTGTAGTTCTTAGTCTTGCTCTAGTTATTAGGAGTTGTTGTGTGATTCATTTTGTGCCAATGAGTAATTTCAAATGTTTCTAGTGTTCTCCTGAAAATGTATTTCTTCTATGACCAAAGGAAAAAGAGACGTTAAGAACTCTTGTCACCCTGATTATCCCTTTATACTTCTGTCTCTAGGTAGAGTTATATAAAATAATGAAGCATAGAGATTTTGTAGCCAACTGGAAACCATGAAGGAAAGCTTAAGAGAGCTGGTGAGATTTATTTTTCTGCACCCGCTTATTTTCTCTTAGGATAATGTCCTCTAAATTCATACTGTTGTTGCAAAAGATAAAATTCCATTCCTTTTTAATGACATATAGTATTCCACTTTCTACATTTACCATATTTTCTTCATGCATTCTTCTGTTTATGGACACACTTGATTCCGTATGTTGGCTATTTTGAATATGCTATGATAAACATGGGATGGCAGATATCTGTTTGACCTACTGGTTTCATTGCCTTTTTCTTTGTTTTTGTGGCACTGGGGATTGAACGCAGAGGCATTCTACCTCTGAGCTACACCCCCAGCCCTATTTTTTTATTTGGAAACAGGGTCTTGCTAGGTTGATGAGAGTCTTACTACTCACTGAGACTGTCCTCAAACCTGGGATCCTCCTGTCTCAGCCTCCCAAGTACTGAGATTACAAGCATGTGCCACCACTCCTGGCTTCATTTCCTTTAGGTATATACCCAGTGGTGGTATTGCTGGTGTAATGGTTTGGATTTGGGGTGTCCTCCAGCCCTCATGGAAATGGGGTGGCAATGTTGGAAGTGGGGCTTGGTTGCAATCTTAGCAGTGGATAAATCCATTACAATGAGTGGTGGCCCAGGCTGGTAGGGTGTGGCTGGAGAAGGTGGGTCCCTGGGGTGAGGACTTGGGGATTAGATATGATTCCTTCTCCTCTTGCTTGCCATCTTGCTTCCAGCCTCTATGATGTGAAGACTGAAGCCTTGTTCTCCCTCTCTCTGCTTCATGCCCCTTTGCCCTGAGATTTTCCATAATGCCTATATATTAATTTACATTTCCATCAGCAGTGTGTAAGGGCTCTCTTCTCTCCATCACTTGTTATTATTAATCTTTATGATAATAGTCACTCTAACAGGTGGGAGCTGATATCTCACTGGGTTGAATTCTTAGAAGGAGAGAGTGACATGGTGGTTACCAGGGACTGGAGGTGAGGGTGGAAAAGATATTAGTCAGGGGATACAAAATTTTAGGAAGATAAGACTAAGTTCAAACCATCTGGTGGACACCATGGTTACTATAATTGATAACAGTTTTTTTAGAAAATTATGTAATGTTATAGAAATAATACTCTAGGCATATGAAAACCATAAAAATCATAAAAGTAATATGATTATATATAGTATAATTATGAATACATTTTCTCACCTTCTTTCATTCCCCAAATCAACCAAAATATTTTTCATGAATGTATGTTAGTTTCTATGATCAGCAAAATAAGGAAAATATTATGGCAATGGTGGTTTTCATGGTTACAGCAATTAGATTGCCAAACATAGCCTAGAATATCTAAAAGTATTTTAATGTATTATTACATTAATTGATAATTATAATAGTGTCCTGCAGTTGCTAGGAAAAACTTCAGTCATAATTAAAGTTCTGTTTTTAAGAGAGAAGGAAAATGTGTTCTTTTATAAAGAGCAAGGGAAATAATTCATTAAATATTAATTAATAAAATTTACTGATATTTCACCTACTGTTACTAAATTAATGATGTTGCTATATTATTCACAATAAAACCTCTTTGAACTGTGATACTGAGAAATAGGATGAATAACTGTAGTCTAAATAAAACTTATTCAGAATTTTAAAAATATGATTTTATTTATAGGAAAGGTTTTATTTTAAAATATTGCAATTGAGTTCAGTTTTAATGATACCATTTCCCATAGATGCTTCTAGAATGTTTTTTTTAAAGATCATCTGTTCATTTTTAAGTGCTTTCTGAGGCATTTCATGTATATTTTATGTTTCCTTCACTTTACTTTCCATATCATAACATTCATTGTTGAAACTGAACCATAACGTCTTAAGATTTTAGTCACCATTTGGAGAAAAACCATTAGTGCACTTGATATTTGAAAATGCAGCAACTCTGAAAGTGAGATGCTCAGGGGGAGTATTAAGTGTTCAGTACTGCACAAGAAGCTGACCTCATCTTGGGGATGTTGCCAGCGGATATTTGAAGTGTCAAATGCTAAAGAATTTTAGAGTCTTCTGACAGTCGCTGACTTCTTTAACTCTGGCAAGTGTATGAAAAGACTGAGTATAAAATTTAAATAATTATTTGAGTTTCAAAAATGCTTTCCAATATAGATAATTATTGGAATAGTCAATATTCATTTTATTATTTAGTAAAGATATTATTCTATAACACATAGGAATTAATTACTCTAACATTAGATCTCTAATAAACAGCTAGTAATGTAAACATTTCATAAGCAAATTTTGAATGGAAAGAAATATGCAAAGCTTAACTAATCTCTAATTTTGTTTTACAAATGAAGACAACAAAAGTAATATTCTTAATGATATTTTCATAAAATCTTATATACCCTGGTCAGATAGGTTTTACAATATGCCACAATAATAAAATTTGTCCATATTGTAATCTTTTTATTAGAACTCATTTTTCTTATATCATTAGAAATCAAAACAAATAAGAAAAAAACCAATGGAAAAATACTAATGATATATACCATTTAGTTGTCTTATAATTCTAACTATGTGTATCCTTTTTATAGTATAAAGTATACAATATTATCTTATATAAATTTACATGTATCCAAGCTCAATGCATGGTAATTTATGCCTACATATTTATTTTCATTTCTTTTCACAAAAGTAATTTATCTCTTGCTTCACTTCCTTGTTTTCCTTTGTTAATCTGCTATTTATTTTATATACTTGATATTTTTTTAAAATAAAAATCAAAAAGTAAAACTACTTATTGCCATTCAAGAGCATGAACTGGGCTATATATAGTTTGTCATTGTTTTGGTTTGTATATCTTGCCTTATAAAAAGTTGAATCCTATCTTTATTATGAATTGTGTAGCACAACTTTTAATTAAAAAATTTTCAGTATTATATCTTGTTTCAGCTTCTTAATTTATGGCAGGGGGCTCTAAAAGTTCTATAGAACTTAAAGAAAGACACTGACAGGGGTAAAGAATAATTTAAAATAGATTAACCATAGTTAAATACAGTGTTCACTGAAAGATCTGCAAAGCTAAAGATGTATTGTGTCCAGGTATTTTTTCTTAAGATTTATTAATAGTTTAAATCTCAAAACATTATTACATGGAATAGTGTCATAGAAATTTGCAATAGTCATAAAAACACAATCAGAAAATTAATTGTAAAAGTCAAACATTAATTTATTTCATATAGTCAAAAACACAATCAAATTACCAGATTTTATATCTAATCATGATAGCCAAGAGTGTTGGTGTTATTTATAGATGGAATATAATGGTTTGCTTTTTTATCTATAAAGATAAATGCTTAAAGTTACCTCAAAGTGAGAGAGGTTAGAATAGGACTTGGGTCTTAAAATAGTCAAGAATTGGATTTTTATAAATATACATATTTTGCGCCAGGCGTGGTGGCGCACACTTGTAATCCCAGTACTTGGGAGGCGGAGACCGGAGGATCTGGGTTCGTGGCCAGCCTCAGCTACTTACTGAGGCCCTCCGCAACTTTGTGAGACCTAGTTTCAAAATAAAGTATAAAAAATAGGGCTGGTGGTGTAGCATGGAGGTAGAATGCCCCTGGGTTCAATCCCTAGTTCTGCAAAATAAATAAATAAATAAATAAATAAATATATTTTGCTGAGTAGAATTCCATTGTGTGTATTTCCTATCATTTTGTGATCCATTTGTCTGTTGATGGACACCTAGGTTGGTTCCATAATTTGGCTATTTTGAATTGTGCTGCTATGATCATGGGTATGCACATATTACTGTAGTTTTCTGATTTCAATCCCTTTGGAATGATACCCAGTAGTGGTATAGCCATATAATGTGGTGGAACAAAATAATATCATTTACAAGAAAATGGAAGGACCTGGAGAACATTATGTTAAGTGAGATCAGCCAATCATGAAAGAGAAGGGCTCTAACATGCACAAGCTAGGGAGTAGTGGGGATACAAAAGGGTCTCCAGACAATAGTGGAGAAGTCTCAGTGGAGCCAGGGAAGTGGTCTAAGGGAAGGGGAAAGGGAAGAATGAAGTTCATTAATGGAATTACTACCAAAGACTATGTGTACATATGAGAATATACCAATGTCAATCTCAGTACTCTGTGTTGGGGGGAAGGGGAGGTGGGGGGTTTGTGTTTGTACATCCTGTGCATTAGGGTGTTTCCCTCTTCTCCCCTCCCATCTCCCTCAGTTAGGTCACCTTCTTTACTCATCTAAGGTTTTCTCCCTCTTTGTCTGGAGTCTCTTCTATACCTTATTCTCCCTAGCTTCCACATATTAGGGAGAGCATCAGACTTCAGTTTTTATGTCTGACTAATCTCACTTAGCATAATGTTCTCTAATTTCACCCATTTCCCTGAAAATGACATTATTTTGTTCTTCTTTATGGCTGCTGAAATCAATGAAGTAGAGAATAAAAAATGCAAAAAAATCAACAAAATAAAAATCTGGTATTGTCCATTTTAAACTTCAAGAGTTATTTCATGTTAGATGGTTCTTACTGGAAAAGTCCAAAACAAAAACAAAGCAACATGGAATCTTTGGTATTGGATATGTGTGTTGCCTTGATTTTGATGATAATATCATAAGTATTTATGTCTCTCCTGACTTCTTGGATTGTATGCATTCAATATGTACAGTTGTTTTTGCATATCAATTATACTTCATTAAAGTTACTAACAAAAGAGTTAGATCCCTATCCTCTAAATTTTCCTGACTGATATTATTCCATTGGAAGTATAATCAACAAAATCCAACATTTGTCAAATATTTTTTGTGTAAGTTCCTTGAATTCAGCAGGTCTTGCTGCAGTAAGAAACAATGCTCCAAATATCAGTGAATTCAAAAGAAAATATTCTTACATGTGGAGTTTGTCTCATATTGCCTCCTCAGGAATCAGGAACCAGGAATCAGGAATCAGGAATCTGCCCCATTGTCAATTGTCATGCCAGATAGGCAGCTCTGTGTACATGGACACATGTCACATCACTGACATCTGACATATATTTTGGACAAAGAAAGCCTCTTAGCCATACCTAATTTCAAAGGGGCAAGTATGTGCAATTATGCTGTACATGCAGAAGAATGAACAGCATCAGTGTTTTGAATAAAGTGATTTTCCAGAATAAAACAACCAAGATTCAGAGTTATCTTGCTGTCTTTAAATGACAACTTAATAGAATGATAAAAAATAAGAATGTAAGAATGTAAATGCTCATGATTTTTAATAGCTGAATGAATCTTTGAAAAATTTGTTAACACTCTCTAAACTTCAATTTACATCTCTGAAAAATTCTAGTACCTTCCTAATTTATCAAGGTTAAATATAACAAACTAAAAAATGCATGACACATGGTAGTTTATAGGTTGTTTCATAATGCTAGCACATAATGAGCACTAAAATGAGAAGTACTGTTTTTTAATTATTGTTACTGGAGAAATTTATTTATTTTATAAGAATATTTACCAGAGTTAGTTCATAGGTTGAATTATTCAGAGATGTATAGGAGTAAATTGAGCAATTTAATTCAATATGTTGATTTTTAATGTTGCTATGTGGACAACATTGCATTAGATACAGTGAATATAAAGATAAGAAAGATTTGGTGTTATATCTAATCTCAAGCATAATTTTGAGGTAAACTAGTTAAGTGCTCTGCTAAAATATTATATAAAAGCTGAAATAAAAGCATAATGGGAAGGTGTCCCATCTGGATACCTAAAGAGATTTGTTAACTGAGAAGAACTTGGAGCAAAATATATGGCAAAGGATCATGAAAAGATGAATATATGTGCTCCTATTTTGTATATATCTATCACCTATTTCCCTTTCTTTGAATTCAGCTATCATGATGCACAAAGGATTTTGAATTTCAACTGTTATTATAGAATAACTATCAAATCTCAGATTATCAATACACACATTGGCATTTCATAAAAAGCAAGAAGAGGAATAAAGAAAAGGGAAGCTCTAGAAAATAATTTTTGCTAATTATTATAGAAAAGCATTCATTTCATTTGGAGTTGAAACACTAGATATCCTATTTTTATTTAAATTGATTATAGTGTTATATTCCTTTATTAAATTATCTTATATATAATTCATTTTATGTGGGTTGATATTATATGTGATAGTCAGTCTAGGTTGTCAACTTGACCTGATCATGACACACCCAAGATTATGTGATTTTGGGTGTGTAACAGCAGATTAAACAGAAAGCCCTGCCCTGAATGTAGGCAGCAGGATTCTGATAGGTGCGGACTTAGATAAAATAGGGAGAAGCCGCGTAGGGTGTGTGCAACTCTTTCCAAGGAAAATGCATCTGCTCTCGCCTGAGATCGTCGGCCGCCGGCTTCGCCTTTCTCTGAAGAGCTTCTTGATCTTCTCGGCCTCCAGCTCTTGGAACTGAAACTTCACCATCGTTTCTCCAAAGAGCTTCCTGATCTTCACGTCTTGGACTGGGACTGAATTAGTGGTTGCTCCGATCCTAAGACTCCAGCTCTTAGACCGTTCGACCAGCTACTGGTTCCTCTGACTCTCCACGTGCAGTCA
>PVJS01040428.1:0-18445 GCA_004027185.1 Glis glis
AAGTTGCGGAGGGCCTCACTAAGTAGAGAGAGAGAGAGAGAGAGAGAGAGAGAGAGGGAGAGAGAGCGAGAGAGCTGAGGCTGGCCGCGAACCTGGATCTTCCGGTGTCCGCCTCCCAAAATACTGGGATTACAAGCGTGCGCCACCACGCCCGGCTTTATTATCTCTTCTTCTGAATATACTGAATCTATCCCTACTGGATTTATCTCTATCTTGTTACTGATGAGATTATTATAAATTTATCTGTTTCACATTATATAACAACTCTGCCAAACCTTTTCACATTTACCTTAAAAGTAGTGTTCTCTCCTTGTCTACCCGGAGCAAAATAAGAGTATTAAAATCATTTTTACCTTTTGTTAAATCTTTAGTTAAAGTAGCTAAGTAATAGGGAAAAGCACCAAAATGAAAAACAAATATACATATACTTCCTTGAGGTGTTTTTGTAACTATTGAAGTTTGCTGATCATATACATTATTTCTGCATCATTGAGGATAACAAAGAAAGAATTCTTCAACACTAAATATCTTAAATATTTTATCTATTTTTCTTTACCCCTAGTATTTTCTGTCTTTGTCCCTTAATAGAACTCTATTTTGTCCAATTCTCCTGTTTGACTTGATTTTCCCTAACTCTACCTCTTTATCACTCCTCCCAGTTACCTCTCCATCATGTACTAGGATCAGTAGAGCAAGACATCAGAAACCATCAAATAAAATGATCTGCAGAAGGCAGAAAAGGAAAACACATTTGGATATTTGTGTTCAATATTTTTGACTATGTCACATTAATATAAAAGTAAAAGCATTCTATGGCATACCAATTGGAGGGATACAGTATAAACAAAGACAGTGACTACAAGGACTATATAATCACACAGGTAAATGTCTATAATAGGTTTATGGCATGCTATGTCAACTGGAAAAATGACAGATTTTAGAGCAGAAAAGTTATCAAGGAAGATTTTCAAATAAATAAATAAATAGATACACACACATATAGTGGCATGGTAGAAAGTAATCATTAACAGGTGGATACATAGGTTGTGGTATAGCAATACTCCATAATAGTTCTCGGAAATACAAATATACGCACATGCAGAGTAATCATGGGAAAAGTAAAATAACAAAATTAAAATGAATCCCAAAGTGAGAGTAGTACACAAGAGTATAAATAAGCCTCAAATTTAACTCTAAATCTTTCAGTAATCACTATAAAACTTGAAATATGACCAGACCTACAATGTAATGTAATCACCAGGCATACATAACAAATTAGTTTAAGGGAAGCACTCATCCTAAAAATGGGACAAGAAAATAAATTCTTATACACATTTGACACTATGATCATTCTAAGAGAATCCTCAACGACATACATTCCTGGATACAAGTACACATTTTACCTGAAAGTTTTTGAAAAGTTCCTCAATATTCACCAAAGCAAATGATAAGGAAAAAATTAGAAGTGGGGAAATTAGAGTGGGGATGGGATATAGAAGTATCTGATGAGTTAGAGTGAAATGAAAAATGAGGTCCACATGTGTAGCAGCTGGAAATTGTTCTGCTTTAATATAAGCCACTTTAATACTATTAAATGAACAATTAGATTTTTATTCACTGGGCCATCAGCTATGTTTTATGGATATGAAGTAGCAAATGTTTCTATTTTCTAACACATTTCTGATAGAGATATATTCCATACTGTCAGCAATGCACAAAGCCATACCTTTTAGAAACTGATTGAATTAGGGTAAATTAGCATCTTTTTAAAAAAATGGCAGAACTTAACAATGTCTTGTTCTCTGGGAAGTAAGTAACTGCAAACAGTGCAAATGCACACACACGTACACACACATATAAAATAATCATGGGTCTATTTTTTTTTTTTTGCAGTACTGTGGATTGAACCCAGGGCACTCTATACTATACTCTAAGCTACACTCCCAGCCCTGTTTTATTTTTTGAAACAGTGTCTCACTAAGTTACTCCACACTGTCATGCTTATCTTCTCTGTATCATTCCAATTTTAGTATGCATGCTGCCTAAGTAAGCATGGGTCTTATCTTTTCAAGAGAAAAATATGAAAGCATGTTAGTTTGAGTCCTCTAAGAAGCAGATACCACAAGATCAGATATGCATGAAGTTTATTAAATGCAATGCCCTGAAAGATAAAATATTGGAAGCCAGAGAAGGCAAGGAGAATGAACCTTCAGAATGATGTAGGTAGAATGATGTAGGTTTAACATTCCTGCAGGAGAGGCAAGGCATTAGGATTAAGTAGGAAATGTTTTAGACTAGAGCATATGCCAGGAAAGATTGGTCCAAGCCAATGGTGAATCCTAGAGCTATCATTTTCAGTTAAAGGGGCCCCTTATCTTGCTTCAATAAGGCTGCCTTAGAATTCTTACCATGGTCAGACACTGGCAGGGAGCAGTCCATGTACATGCGACCATGGATTGAAGACAGCTAGAGAGGCCTTCAGTCAGTGATGGCCCTGCAGCAGGGCGTATGGGAAGGACATATTCACGGCCACCACAAGAGGTTTGTTTTATATATGAAATTAGCAACCATAAATAATACATGCTTGCAGTCTGAATTAGAACTATTTGTGTGTAGTAAAACCAACCATTAAAGAAAAATTTAAAATGTTTCCTGGTTGGTAGTCTGTCAAGAAACTAGAACAAGAAAATGTAAATCTTCTCTGGGAGAATACAACTTTTTAATTCAGGTCTCACTCAATTTCAGTAAAAGAAAAACTGAGTAATGACAGTCAAAATCACAAAGTACAAGGTGAGCAAGGAACCACAAGTATAATCCAACAGAAATAACAAGCAGTAGAAAATCATACTGAAAAAGAACAGATATTAGAATTTTTAAATAATAGGATATAAAATAATTACATTTTAAAATGAAAGAGAAAATTGAAAATATGTACAAGGCACATATATTATTAGAAATATAAAAGCAGGTTTTGAGAAGCAAATGATAATTCTAAAAATAGAAAATAATTTTTAAAACTCAATATGTACATTAAAGTAGGTGTGAACAAACAATTGCCCATGGGCTCGCTGTCTGATTTTGTAGATTAATTTTATGGAACGTAGCCATGCCCATTTATTCATGGATCCTTTGTGTCTGTTTTAGGGCTACAATTGCAGAACAGGGTGGTTATAACAGAGGCTGTATGGCCCAAAGGCCTGGAAAATTTGTAATCTGATTTTTTAAGTAAAAATTTGTTGACTTCTGAATTAAGCATATAATTAGACTCTGCTGAAGAAAGAATTAGTTAATTGGAATACAGAGTTAAAGAAACTATTCTGCCTGGAACACGAAAGAAACAAAGAGATGAAATATGTATATATGAAAGGGAGGTTGAGAGATAGGGATACTGAAAGGAAAAAGAATATCATATCCCTAAGTGAAGTTTCAAAAAGGGAAAAAAGGGAGAAAGAATAGGGAAGAGTCCCCATTCAAAGAGAAAATGGTTATAAATTTTTACAATTGTTCAAAGAAAATAATCCTTAGATCTAAGATCCAAGAATCACAGTAGATTGGAAGATACAGTAGAGATTACCAAAGCAAAAATTTCTTCAAACCAACCGAAGAGAAATGAGAGATCAATTACAAAGGAATGGCTATTTCAGACGAGAGACTTCTCAGTAAGAATAATTAAAGCCAGAAGAAATTGGAATAATAACTTCCATATGCTTACAGAAAATATCTATGAATATGGAATTCTACACAAAAATAATCTTTCAGTAAATAAGACAAAATTCACCATAGAAAATATAGTTCAGTTGAGAATATGATACTTGATAGAATATTGAGCAAAGACTTTGCTTAATATGGGGTAAAAGAAAGCAAAGATTTTTATAAAAGCAATAATAGTTATGTTCAACATATATTATCAGTTAAAAATTAAAATAAGTTGGACATAGTGATACATACCTGTAATCCCAGTACTTGGGAGGCTAAAACAGGAGGATCACAGGTTGAAGGCCAGCCTCAGCAACTCATCAAGGCCCTCATCAACTTGGACCCTGTTTCAAAATAAAAAAATAAGAAGGGCTAGGTGTATAGCTCAGAGATACCCCCCCACACTGGGTTCAAGCTCCAGTACTACAAAATAAAATTCAAAATAAAATTTTACTTGAAAAAGTAGCATTTGAAAACATTTAGTACATGAGGGGATGATGGATAATAGAGCATTATTTTTTTTCTTTCTTTTGCGGTGCTGGGGTGGGAATTCAGGCCTCTATATGCTAGACAAGTGCTCTACTACTGAGCTACATCCCAAGTCTTTCAAAGTATTATAAGATTATTGATTTTCAGAAGGAAGGCAAATATATTATTTAATCCTAGATTTTATTAACTTTAGCATAAATGTAAAAAAAGAAGCTAAACAGCATAAGTTAATGACATCCAACCATTACTTCCAATAAGTAGAAAAAAAGTGAAATAAGAAAAAGCAAAATAAAAAAATAAATAAGTCAAGGAAATTAGTAAAGAAATTGAAAAACAAACAAACTTGATTTGTTAAAAGCATGTAGTAAGATAGGAGCAATCAATTCAATTAGCAATCACAACAAATATAAAGGGAATAAATTTTCCATCAACAAATTTTCAGAATGGAATTTTAAAAGGAAATCCTGTCATACACTGTTTAAGTTATTAATACCTAAAATATAAAAAGAAATGATAAAATTCAAAGGACTGGAAAAGGATACAGGGAACACAATCCAAATGAAAGCCACTTCAGTTATATTAATATCATTTAAAAATAAATTTAAGGCAAAATCCAAATAGGAGATACAAAAGGCAGTGCATAAAGATAAAAGTTACAAATCACAGGGATGTGGCAATTAAAACTTTCAATTATCTAATAACATAGCTTTAAAATATGTAATGAAAAAATTTAGCACAACTAAAAAGATAAAGGAGTAAGCCATGGTCCTTTTAAAAATTTTAAATACATAGTGCTGAGTAAACCACAGATCGAGCAAACCAACCCTCTAAGATATGACTTGAAGGACAAATCATAAAGCCTGATGTAGTGTATGGATAATGAGTACTGTGATTCATCAACAAACATGCTGTTCAAGTACACATAGATATCTGCAAAACTGACCATGTGCTAGGACTTAAAGCTATCCTCAACATATTTTAGAGGATTGATATTAGTCAAACCAGAAGGTAATTAAGTGCATTTAGTAAAAAGCACAGCTTAGAAAAAAACAGTCTATTTGGAAAATTATAAAACATATTTCTAAACAAATCAAAAGTCAAAGGAGAATAATAAAATGTTGCAAACATTTATAACTGAACAAAAGTTAAAATAATTTATAGCAATACTTATATGTTGAATCACATGAGAAAAATGAATAGAGACATTTATGCTTTCTATTATATATTCAAATGTTTACATTAGAAAAGAAGGCCAACTCAAAGTTAATGTAAGGATGAACAGGGCAAGTTTTACATTGAGCTTTCTCACCTGTAAATATGTAGGAATTCTGGATCAGCTAAGCTAAAGGATAAAAATCAGTTTTACCTATTGAGGATGATAGTAAGTAGAGTGGATATAACTGTAACAGAGTCGATTATGATGATCTGATCATATAAATCTATAAAGGACCTATTCACCTTTGAAACAACACCAAAAGACCAAGTTCTTTTTTGTTTGTTTCTTTGTTTTGCAGTATTCGGAATTTAATCCAGGGGCACTTTACCATAGAGCTACATCCCTAGCCCCTTAAAGTATATATATACATATATACGTATATATATGTATATATAAAATATAAATAGTCATTTTTATATATATATATAGAGAGAGATTTATATATATATATATATTTATATATATATATATATATTTATATATATATATAGAGAGAGAGAGAGAGAGAGGAGAGAGAGAGAGAGGGTCTTTGCTAAGTTACCCAGACTGGCCTTGAACCTGTGATCCTCCTGCAATCCTCCTGCCTCAGTGAGCTTCCCAGGGAGTTGCTGGAATTAAAATCACACACCACTGTGCCTAGCTGCATTTTGTTCTTTTAAATAACTTTTGGAAATAATGTACCTGAGCTAAGGACTGTGCAGTGCAATGTGATAGCTGTTCGCCACATGCAGCTTTTTAGATTTAATTTCAGATTCATTAAATGAATTCTCAAGTACAATTTCTTAGTAATAGCAGCCACAGCTAAATAGTCACATGCGACTAGTGGCACCTATATTGAAAGCAAATATACTTACTATTCCCACTTTATTGGACAGGGTTCACTAGATTAACAGAATACACAGAATGAGTATATTTGAAAAAGGGATTTATCAGATGGGCTTACAGTTTGAAGCAATGTAGTCCCAGGTTCTGACTGCACATGGAGAGTCAGAGGAACCAGTAGCTGGTCGAACGGTCTAAGAGCTGGAGTGTTAGGATCGGAGCAACCACTAATTCAGTCCCAGTCCAAGACGTGAAGATCAGGAAGCTCTTCGGAGAAACGATGGTAAAGTTTCACTTCAAAGAGCTGGAGGCCGAGAAGATCAAGAAGCTCTTCAGAGAAAGGCAAAGCCGGCGGCCAACGATCTCAGGCAAGAGCAGATGCATTTTCCTCGGAAAGAGTCGCACACACTCTATGCGGCTTCTCCCTCTTTTATCTAAGTCTGTACCTATCAGAATCCTGCTGCCTACATTCAGGGCAGGCTTTCTGTTTAATCTGCTGTTACACACCCAAAGTCACATGATCTTAGGTGTGTCATGATCAGGTCAAGTTGACAACCTAGATTGACTATCACACCCACCATCACAGAAAGTTCTATTGGACAATACTAACTGAGACCAGAGGTTGGAAAACTTTCTCTGAAAAGAACCAAAGAAAATATTTTAGGCTTGTTCTTTTGGTTTCTGTTGTGATTGTCCAACTATGCTATTATAATACAAAAGCAGCCATCTATAATACAAAAATGAATGAGAGTAGCTGTATTAAAATACAATGACAGCCAATCATAGACTATAGTTTCCCAACTCCTGGCCTTAGAAGAATTTCACAGATGAGATGACTGGGAAATCGGTAAAGCACACCTGTGGTTTTGTCTGTGAAGGTGCTTCCTTAGAGAATTGGGGTATAAGCCAGTGTACTCAGGGGGGGAGATACGCCCTGAATGTGGGCAGCACTGTCCAATAGGCTGGGACAGAGGGGGGACACTTGCACCCTTAGGCATCCTCAACAGGTGGGCTTTTTGTTGCTGCCGTTGACCATGGACATCAGATTCCAGATTCCTCATTCTTTGAGTGGGGACTTCCAACAAAAACTTCCCGTGACGCTTCCAGACCTCTACTGGACTGTATCGTTGTTCCCTCTTGTTCTGTAGCTTCCAGGTTCTTGGACTAAGCAGCTACTGGTTACGTGGATCTACAGCCAATAGATGGCCATTGTGTGACTATTCAGCCTCTGAGCATGTAAGCCAATCTAATAAATTCCCTCTTAGAAATATGTACATATATATGAATATATACACATATTTACATATATATATACACATGTGTATGTGTATTTACAAGAGGGGATATATTATACATTATATATTATATATTATATTTTTATATTATATACTATATTACATATTATATAGAAGAAGGGATTTATAATATTTATTATTCATTATTATATTTATTTATATATGCTTAGAATTCATCCTATTGCTCTGGAGAAACCTGACTAAAGCACAGCATAAATGCCTGTGGTGAACCGGGTATGGTGGTGCACACCTGTAATCCCAGTACTTGGGAGGCTGAGACAGGAGGATTGAGGCCAGCCTCAGAAACTTAGCGAGGCCTTCTGTAGCTTAGTGAGTCCATGTTTCAAAAAAAAAAAATAGGCCTGGGGGAATAGGTTAGAGGTAGAATGCCCCTGAGTTCTATCCCCAGTACTACATGCAAAAATAAATAATGAATAAATAGATAAATAAATAAATAAATGAAAAAATTGCCCTTTGTGGTTTCAGACATTGATGAAGAAGGTAATCTCCCATATTCATGACCTCCTTCTCCATTTGTTGACTCTCCCCCCACCCCAAACACCTAATCTGACTCAAATTCTTCCAAGTTCTCTCTTTTTATTTTCCTTAACCCGTATCCTAACTCCCGTTACTCCTAGTTTAATTGAGCATGAAAAATGGAACTCTTTCTCTGAAAATTAATAGTTCAGTGACTACCTCTGCATTGGTTATTGTTACTTATTTAAACTACAAATTTCTCTGGATTGAATCACTTTTACCTGCTGGTAATGATTCTCTACTTGAATTCCATGAGCCCTTATAATTTTGCAAGCAAATATAGTAACACTCTCAATATTTCATTTAACAAATTTTGCATCAAAGCCCAGATTCTTAGCTTCATGGTGAACCAACAAACAGGACACTAGACATTAATTAATTAGCTAATAGTTGCTGCTTATTTATAGCCTCAGTTCCTTTTATTTTTGCTTTTACTACAAACAGCAACAGATGCACAAATATTTTAGCCATATTATCACTAAAAATACAGCTTTTACTAGTGGAAAAAATAGTGCTATCTTTGACTAACAAAATGGATTATTTTTTCCTTCCTTTTCATGTACTTCCTACATTTTTTTTCTATATTAAGCAAGTTCTACTTTTTCATTAGGAGAAGAAATAAAATAGTCTTAATTTGTAAAAGGATGACCAAAAGTCTATGGCGAATGTTCTATAGTCATATTATTAGTTGTTTTAATGCTACCTTTTAAAAATTCATATACTAACAGAAGAAAAGCATATTTTAAGAAGAATGATGAAAGTTGTCATGCAATACCAAACCTATAAAATCTATCCTTATTTTCACTTTTCTAAACCATACATGCAATTAGTCTCCATTACTTTGTTTTAAAAAGCTACCAATTTTCCAGAATTTCTTGGTTTTTATAACAAGCTACTTTGAACACATTTCTTAATTTGGTACTTTGTAGACCACAACGTATTACTTTGAAATTTTTTTCTTATCAGGTATGCTTTCAGAAGAAGTAGTTTTCTAAATACACTTCTCTGTGCTTGCTTAAGTGTACCTACATGGGGTATACCAAGAAAAAATTGTAAAAGCAGAGAACTTCTTCCTAGAGTGTTATGTTTATCATCAGCTGATGTAAAGTTTCAAGTTTTCCTCAGACTAATATAGTACAAAAAACACAGGGAATCGTCTCCAGTTCCTGATAATATGACCCATACACTTTTACTTTGAAGAAATCAAGCATTTCTTTTTGAAAAGGAAAATATACATTCTTTGGATCCAATAAAAGCAAACCCTATAAGTTCTCTAATGGAGAAAATGTATCAGATAAAGCCTAAAAAATTGTTCACATATCAATTCATATACTGTTTAAAGTAGGAGAAAAATTAGAATACATACATCTTTTTTAAAAAATAAATTTATTTTTAACTGACATACAAACAAAAATTTTACACATTAGTGGGTAATGCAATATTTTAATCCATGTATACATTGTGTAATATTTAATCAGGATGAGCATATCTATCTTCGCGAACATCCATTCTCTCTTTATGATGAACACTTTAAAAATCCTTAGTTTTTTTAAATCGGTGCATTGTAATCATACATCTTGATGAAGTTCAGGGTGATAGAAGCATACATGCACACAGCACTCATTGAGCCCTCCCCCAGTTCCTGCCCTATTCCTCTCCCTCCCCTCCTTCCTGTACTCAGCACAGTGACTGGTGTTGGTAGTTTGTGTATGTACATCATTATCATTGAGATGTTTCTTTTTTCCCCCCTCCCATCTCCCTCAGTAGGTCCCCTTCTTCACTCAACTAAGGTTTCTCCTCCTTTGTCTGGAGTCCCTCCTATGTCCCAATTTCTCTCTAGCTTCCACATATGAGGGAAAACAACAGACTTTTCGCTTTTTGTGACTGACTAATCTCATTTAGCATAATGTTCTCCAGTTCCATCCATTTCCCTGCAAATGACATAATCTTTTTTTTATTTTTTATGGCTGAGTAGAATTCTATTGTGTATATATCCCATAGTTTTGTAATCCGTTCTTCTGTTGATGTACATCTCAGCTGATTTCATAGTTCGGCTATTGTGAATTGTGCAGCTCTAAACATAGATATGCATACATTACTCTGGTAGTTTGGTTTCCATTCTTTTGGGTAGATACCCAGGAGTGGTATTGTTGGGTCATAAGGTGGGTTCATTCCCATTCTTCTGAGGACCCTTCACACTGCTTTCCAGGGTGGTTGCAGTAATTTGCAGTAGTACCAACAATGTATCAGAGTTCCTACCTTCTCCAAATCTTCACCTGCATTTGTTATTGTTTGTATTTTTAATGATTGCCATTCTGGGTTAGATGAAATCTCAGGGTAGTTTTGATTTGCATCTCTCTGATTGCTAATGATGTTGAACTTTTTTTTATACATTTATTGGCCATTTGTATTTCTTCTTTTTTGAAGTGTCTATTTAGTTCACTTGTCCATTTTTGATTGGGTAGTTTGTTTTTTTGGCAGTGACTTTCTTGAGTTCTCTGTATATTCTAAACATTAGTCCTCTATCAGAGGAGTAGCTGGCAAAAATCTACCATTCTGTTGGCTCTCTCTTGAGGTTCTTGGTAGTTTCCTTTGATGCACAGAAGCTCTTCAGTTTAATGCAATCCCATGTATTAATCCTCATTTTAATTTCTTGTGCCTTTGGGGTCTTGTTGAGAAAGTTTTTACCCATGCCTATATGTTGGAGTGTTGGTTCTATGCCCTATTCAAGTAACTGCAAGGTCTCTGGTCTAATTTTCAGGTCTTTGATCAATTTTGAATTGACTCTTGTGAATGGTGATAAAAATGGGGTTTATTTCCATTTTTCTGCATATGGATAACCAGTTTTGCCAATACCATTTGTTGAAGAGGCTATCTTTTTTCCAGTGTATATATTTGGCCCCTTTGTCAAAACTTAATTGGTTTTAAGTGTATGGATTTGTTTCTGAGTCTTCTATTCTGCTCCACTAGTCTATGTGTCTCCTTTTGTGCCAATACCATGATGGTTTTATTACCGTGGCTCTGTAGTATAGTTTGAAGTCAGGTATTGTGATGCCTGCTTCATGGTTCTCAGTGCTGAGAACTATTTTGGCTATTCTGGGGGTTTTTGTTGTTGTTGTTGTTGTTGTTGTTGTTGTTGTTGTTCCAAATGAATTTAAGGACTGATTTTTCTATCTCTGTGAAGAATGACCTTGATATTTTAATGGGTATTGCGTTGAATCTGTAGATCACTTTTGGAAGAATGGCCATTTTGATGATATTTATTCTGCCTATCCAAGAGCATGGGAGGTCCTTTCACCTTCTAAGATCTTCTTCAATTTCTTTTTTCAATGTTTTATAATTTTCCTTGTAGAGGTCTCTTACCTCCTTAGTTAGATTTATTCCTAAATATGTTATTGTTTTGGGGGTTATTGTAAGTGGAAATGCTTTCTAGATTTCTTTTTCAGTGGATTTATGGTTGTCATAGAGAAAAGCTTCTGATTTTTTAAGATTGACTTTGTATCCAGACAATGTTGAATTTGTTGATCAGTTCTAAAATACTTTTGGTTGGGATTATTGGGTCTTCTATGTATAGTGTAATGTCATCCCAAATAGAGATAGTTTCAGTTCATTTTTTCCTATTCGTACTCCTTTGATTTCCTTCTCTTGCCTCCTTGTTCTGGCTAGGATCTCAAGTACTATATTGAAAAGGAGTGGTGAAACTGGACATCCTTGTCTTGTTCCTGATTTTAAAGGGAACTCTTTTTCCTTTAAAAATAGTTTTTCCCCTTTCAATATGATGTTGGCTGTGGGCTTATTGTATATTGCCTTCATGATGTTGATGTAAATGATGTATGCTGTTGTCCTTCTATTCCTATTCTCTACAGTGTTTTTAGCATGAATCGGTGGTGGAATTTGTCAAATGCTTTTTCAGCATCTTTTGAGATGATCATGTGATTTTTGTCCTTAGTTCTGTTTGTGTGATGAATTACATGGATTGTTTTTCATATTTTGAACCAGCCTTGCATCCCTGGGATGAACTCAACTTGGTCGTGGTATATAATTTTTTATGTGGTTTTGAATGCACATTGCTAGTATTTTGTTTAGAAGTTTTGTGCCTAAGTTCATCAACAATATTCGTCTGTAGTTTTCCTTTCTTGAGCTGTCTTTATTTGGTGTTGGTATTAATGTGATGTTGGCTTCATAGAATGTATTTGGGAGAGTCCTGTCTCTTTCTATTTCATGGAATAGATCGAGACGTATTGGGATTATATCTTCTTTAAAAGTTTTATAAAATTTGGCTGGGAAACCATCTTGACCTGTGCTTTTCTTTGATGGTTGGCTCTTTATTCCTGTTTCAATCTCTTTGATTGCTATTGGTTGGTTTCAATTTTCTATATCTTCTTGATTCAATTTAGGAAGGTTGTTTATGTCTAGAAATTTGTCAATTTCTTCTAGGTTTTCAATTTTGTTGGAGTATAGTTTTTCAAAGTAGTTTCTGATAATCTTCTGGTTTTCTGCACTATCTGTGGTAATATCACCATTTTCATCTCTTATTTTAGTAATTTGGGTTATTTCTCTCTTTCTTTTGGTTATGTTGGCTAATGGTTTATCTATCTTGTTTATTTTTTCAAGAAACCAGCTTTTGGTTTTGTTGATTGTATTGTTTTGTTTTGTTTTCTCTACTTCATTGATTTCTGCTCTGATTTTAATGACTTCCTGTTAGACTGTTCCTGATTTTCAAGGGCTTTGAGGTATATAATTAGGCTATTTATTTGGTGATTTTCTGTTCTCCTTATGTGAACACTCAGTGGTATTAATTTTCCTCTTAATACTGCCTTCAAAGTGTCCCAGAGATTTTGATATGTTTTGTCTCTATTTTCATTTGTTTCTAGGAATTTCTTTATCTCTCCCCTTATTTCTTCTATGACCCGATACTCATTCAGCAATGTGGTGTTCAGTTTCCATGTATTTGTGAAGTTTCTTTGGGTCTTCTTATAGTTGATTTCTAGTTTCATTCCATTATGATCTGAAAAGATGCAGGGGGTTGTGTCACATTTTTTGAATTTGCTAGTGCTTGCCTTGTGGCCCAGGATATGGTCTATTTTGGAGAAGGTTCCATGAGCACCCAAAAAGAATGTATATTCAGCTGTAGTTGGATGGAATATTCTGTATGTGTCTATAAGGCCCATTTGGTTTGTGGTGTCTCTTAGGTCTGAGGTGTCTTTACTGATCTTTTGTCTAGAAGATCGGTCTAGTGGTGGGAGAGGACTGTTGAAGTCTCCCAGTGTTATTGTATTGGGATCTATGTGAGACTTAATGTCATGAAGAGTTTGTTTTATATAATTGGTTGCACCCATGTTCAGAGCATAAATGTTGACTACTGTTATGTCCTCTTGTTGGATTGTTACTCTTACCAGTAAAAAATGACCTGCTTTTTCTCTTCTGATAAGTTTAGGCTTGAAGTCAATTTTGTCTGATATGAGAGTTGCTACCCCTACTTGTCTTCGAGTTCCATTAGCATGGATTACCTTGCTCCAGCCCTTCACCTTTAGTTGTGACTATCTTTACCTGTAAGGTGTGTTTCTTGCAGACAGCATATAGATGGATTATTATATTTAATTAATTTTGTCAATTTCTGTCTTTTGATTGGGGAGTTAGTTGAGGCCATTGATATGCAGCGTGATTATTGAGAGATGATTTTTAGTTCCTAACATTTGAGTTGTAACTTCTTCTGTTTAAGGTAGTGTTTGTTCTTCTTTGCTTAGTTGTTTATTTGATGGAAATCATCTTTCTCTGGTTCTGGTGTTCATTTTTTATTTCTTCTTTGTAATTTATCTCTGAGAATTTTCTCTAGTACTGGTTTAGAAGACATAAATTCTTTCAGCTTGTTTGTCATGGAAGATTTTTATTTCCCAGTCATATTTGATCGGTATCTTTTCTGGGTAGAGTAATCTTGGCTGGAAGTTGTTTTCTTTCAGAGTTTGGAATATGTTCCTCCAGGCCCTTCTGGCTTTCATGACTTGATTTGAGAGGTCTGGAGTGATTCTTATTGTTTTGCCTCTGAATGTCGCTCGGTTTTTATTCTTGTTGCATTTAAGATTGTCTCCTTGCCCTCTATGTTCGTCAATTTGATTATTATGTGGTGTGGTGAACCTTTTCTCTGATATTTTCTAATGGGGGTTCTATATGTTTCCTGTACCTGTGTATTGACCTTGCTTTCTATATTTGGGAAATTCTCTGATATTGTTTCTCTGAAGAGATTCTTGATTCCTTTGGTTTCAGCTTCTAGATCCTCTTCTCTGCCTATTATTCTTAGGTTTGCTCTTTTAAAGTTATCCCAGATCTTTTGAATGTCCAGCTCATGGTATGAAATTGATTTTTCTAAATTATATACTATGTGTTCATTTCTGAAGTGGTCATCTTCTAAGAGTGAGATTCTATTTTCCATGTGGTCTAGTATACCATTGATGGTTTGTATTGATTGTTTCATTTAATTTATTGCATCCTTCATTTTCTTCAGAACTTCTTTTTGATTCTTGCTCAGGGTATCAGATTCTTTGGTGATTTGATCTTTAATTACTTTCAGGTTCTCTCCGAACTCTTTTCTGAAATCCTGTATCATTTCTACTATTAAACTTCTGAATTCTTCTTCTGGCATTCTCTGCAACTCTGATTTAGTGGGTTCTGTTTTTGTGGGATTGTCGGGATTCATCTTTTACTTGCTATTCTTCTTTCTCATGATTTCAGGTTTCTTAAGATTATATCTTTGTTGCTTTTGATGGTTATCTCTCACTCTATGGATTTCCTATGTCTAATCTCTCTCCCTTTATAGTATCTTATTCTAGAGGTAAATGTTTACCTCAAGGTATGCCTTAAAAGTGAATAGTTTCTGCCATGTGGGTATTTGCAGCTTTCTGTTGAGTATTTATTACTCTACAATGCCAACTTTGAGGTCTGTGCCCCATATCACCCCTCTGTTGTTTTGCCTGTGCAGATCACCAGTGCAGGGTTGAAGTTACTCCAGGACTCTGTCTGCCTGCTGCAATGGTGGTGTTGATGGGTCCCAGGTGTTAGAGACTGGGGATCTGTCTGTTGCCTCTGTAATAAAGAGTAGTCTCTGAGGTGTGGACAGAGCAATTTGTGTCCTGTGTGTTTTTAAACTTCTATGTCCAGGGTGCTGGGCGGCTTCATCTGTCAGCTGTGATTGGTTTGTCTTTAGTGTCTGGCAGTCCTTCCTGTAAGTTGACCTATCTGGTCCAGCCTCAGCAACAGGGGTTTAGAGGAGTCAGCTCTGCCACAGATGCAGGGTGGGATAGGGATAGGGAGGGACGGGATCATGGACTTGGTCATCCTTCTCTGTCCTGTCCTGGCAGAACTGTGTGGTTCTGTGGCTGGTGTCTTCAATGTCTGTGGAATAAGTCTCAGGTTGCTGGGTATAAGATTTTCCTGGATTTCCAAAGTTCTTGCCAGTCCACAGTGAGCATATTGTTTTAGCGTCTCCGTTTGTTAGGGGATTTGTTGCTTCTTTTTCCTTTTTCAGCCTGGGTGTTTAAAAGTAGCCTTGTAGATATGATTCAGTCTCTCTGTCTTTAGTTCCCCCCTCACAAGAAGGTAGTTTGGGATGTGGGATGGTGTTCAGTTCAGAGCTGCCCAATACGAGTTAGAGACAGGCTTGCCTAAGGGTCCTTATTCCATCACCATCTTCATTCAAATCCAATCCTTAGCTTTTTGAAATAAACGGTACATTATTGTTATCTATAGTTATTCTATCATTTTCTCATTAGGGAAAATGAGTCTCATTTTCAATTGGCTCAGAAATGGTGATATTGGATCCATATTATCATCATCAATGTGAAGATGAATATTGAATGCCCTGTGGATTCTTAGGAGAGACCTAGAACTCTCTGAGAAATGTCTGAAGGTTTTTATACTGTTGATGAATGCACATTTCCAAAAATGTAGGAGGAGGCAGCAGCAAGCTAAGGGATGAGTAGATGAAAAGAAAAGCCATCACTCAAAGGACAGATGTCCTGGGAGATTCAACTTTCACATGGAGAATTATCCACCAAAGATGTGAATCAGCAGTGAAACTTTTGTCCTTTTTTGCCACCAAACATTATGTTTCCCTACAAGTCCCAGTTCATTTGAGCCATTCTGCCTGTTTATTTGTCTTTCATGTTTTATGTTTTGGCCTGGGACTTCACACACTATTTCCCTTGCTTTATCATCCTAAAGTAATTTTACAAATATTTTGATGTTTCAAGTGTATGGCTTAAATTGTGTTCCTTAAATATTTCTAAATTCTAATCCTCAGTACCCCAGAATGTGACAACTTAAGGTCCTTAAAGAGGTAATTAAGACTAAATGAGTTCATTGGGCTGGGTCCTCACCCAGTATGATCAGTATCCTCATAAAAAGGGGAAATTTGAGCATAGATATGTAGAGGTAAGACATGAAAAGATACAGAAAGAAGATGGCTAACTACAAGTCAAGGAGAAAGGCCTTGAAAGCATCCTTTCCTCATGGTCCTCAGAAGGAATCAACACTATTGGTACCTTGATCTTAAACTCCCAACTTTCAGAATGCTAAAAAAAAATTTTATGTTGTTTGATCCACCCATCAGTGGTACAGTAGGCCTAGGAAACTAATATATCAGGTTTTCCAAATTAAAATTTTCTTGCCATAAGTTGCATGTGTAAGAGTATCCTGTTGTCAGGATTGGCCTTGATTTCTGGAAATGTTGGGGTTAAGTTGGGAGTTTGGATGCAATGCGTTGTTTAGGGCATAAGGCAGGATTCTGCCCCCAGATGGACAACTTCTATATGTCATCTGCTATGTGAACATGAGAATGAAAAGCTGTCCAGAGCATAACAAAAATAAACCAGAAGGTTCACCATATGTTCTTATTACAGATCAAGGAAAAGTGTCTTTTGTGAGACCCAAAAGGAGCAAATCTTAGTCAGAGAGGTTCCACTCGTTCCCATTATTGGGTGATACAGAAGTACACTTGTTCTCAATTTAAATGACAGTGAGGTCTGTGAAAATGGCTAGTAATTCCAAATAAATTTAAACCCACATGAATTCTCTTAAAATTTAGGAAAAGCAGACCATTCCGCATTCCAGTAAGTTGAAAAAAATGGCTGCTCTTGTCTTTTTCAATGCATGAAATGTAAAATCAATGTAAAAATCTATAGAAAAGGAAATAAAACATTTATTCATTAAGTAAATCAAAAAAGCCGCTGACAATGTTTGGTTAAGCCAAGCATTAGATCATAACCATTAATTACTTCTCCCTCCATCTTTAATATAATAGGGAGACTTACCTAGGAAGTCTCTCTAAAGCTCTTACTGACATTGTTATGTATTTTTCTGACTACAGTTGATAGAAGATGAAGACTTGAGGAAATGTTGATAATCTTTTTGTGACTCAAAGACAACTGGGGTTTCTAGATTTAGCATATAAAAACACAAGATATGAAGTCAAATATGCATTCCAGATAAACTATGAGTACATCTTCAGTATAAGATGCCCCATGCTCTAATTGGGACATGACTATATAAAGATTATTCCTTGTCCTCTATTTCAAATTTATTTGGGTAATCTATTATTCTACCTGGTGACCCTGTGCAGAACCTCCATTTGACAGCAAAGTTAATAGCCTTTCACTCTTTCCTTACTGAGGTACCTAAATTTTATGTTAGCTGAACATTTTTAGCTTTCCACAAAAATATTTTAAAAACACTTCAGAAACATTTGAATTTACTAAGTATTATTTCACATCACCAGAAATATTAAGTAATATGTCACATGGAAACCAATGGGGTGGTTACAATCAACTCATGATTGTACAGAGTAGGAAACCTTGAACATTTTTATAGGCAATAATCCCCCCGTTTTCTTCTTTGTTGACCCAGCTGTCATAGGATAAAGACTTTGCTACCCTTCTGCTTCTTATTAGCCCAATTTGTTAGTGACTCATTGATGGAAATCCCAACTACTCCTGTCTTTAACATTGCACCCACTCTAGGATGATAGGAAAACACCCTCTCAACACTCTGCTATGTACTTTAAGTATTACTTAAAATACATCAAAATGGGTTCATGAGTGTTTTTAATAACCTGTAAGTACATACATAAAAATATTTTTCTCATAATATAGAGTGGCACAAGAGCTCACCATATCATGTTCAGGCCACAATCCCTATTTGCTAGTTATTTGACTAATCATAGATTACCTCATGGAGTTCCCAAGTAATACTCCTGCTCCATTCCTCCATTCCTCCAAGTAATACTCCTACTCCATTCCTCCTCAACTAGAGGCAAGTTACCATCCTATGGTAATATCAGATTTTAATGTTAACCTTTCATACTTGCATGATCTGTTTTCATATTGATGTGGTTTTTTTT
>PVJS01040429.1:0-18445 GCA_004027185.1 Glis glis
AGCCTCCCGCGCCAGGCTCGGCCCCGGCTGTGCACCTGCCTCCGCCCGGCCCTGGTGTCGGGATCGCCGCACGGGCCTCCGGCTGGCCCGAGCACAGGCTGTCGCCCGGGCCAGGAGCTAGCGCTGCGAGCTGGAGCGCGCACCGCTCCCGCGGCCACGGCCTCGGCTTTTCCCAGGAGCGGAAGTTGGAGCGAGGGGTCCGCTCCCGCCAGGCCGCGACGCCGCCGCTCCAGCCGCCTCCGTGTTCTAACCCATGCGCGCCGCGGAGGGAGGCAGGATGCTGGGGCAGGGACGTCTGGAGGGACGCCGCCGCTGCGCCGTGCGGGCTGCACCCCGGGCCCCTCACCCCGCGGCCCCGCACCCCGCGGCCCCGCACCCCGCGGCCCCAGCTGGTGGGCAGCTTGGATGGTGATGCTGTTAATAGTGAACATTTATGGCGCGCCTGCCACGAGGCATTTGAAGTCTCCGTTGTTTCGAGACCTGCCGCATCCCCACCACCCGAGAAACTGCTAGGAATGCAAATTCTCTGCCCCACCCTGACCGACAGAATCAGCTACGCTGGGGGGTGGGACCCTAAAATCTGATTAATAAGCCCTCCAGGTGGCTCTGATGGACGCCTTACCCGTTTTCATGTGAGGCATTGAAAACTTATTACTCTGCCCCCCAAACAGTGGAGAGTCAGGCAGTCTGCCCCAGTGCGGGCTTTTCTTTGTGCCCTCCACTCCAGAGTCTGATTCTTCACCCTCAGGACACGACTGCTGTTCTCAGGGAGGTCAAGAAAGCGCGTATTTGTCGTGTTCTGCTTTAAAATAACAACTGAAATTCAGTTCACCTATGGTCTGTGAGTCATAGGAGCCCTATTGGGTATTTTAGTCAGTTTGCACCTAGAAGGTGAATAGAGGGCTTGATTGTCATTTAAAAATTTTCAAACCAGGTAAGTGCCAGAAAACTACTGGCTATTTTTTCTCCAGTGCTACTATGCAGAATGTACGGAAAGCTTTGGACTTCCTGCAAATAAGGTCCAAGTAAATATCTCGTATAGTACACTTATGTCCAGGAGTCTTTAAGACGTGCCCCCCAATATAAAGAGAAATTAAAGTTTGCAAAGTATTAACAGTTGAATGCAAGTGGTGTCTAAGATGCTCACTATTTAATTTTATGTTTGAAATGTTTCATAATAACAATGAAACATTTATAAATGGTTTTCCATGGGTAATTTTAGGATGATATACAAAGTAGGGTATAAAAATATTTCCACTTCAATTTCATAAAATAATTCCAACAAAAGAAAACATATAAATTCACCATAATTTAAAACACAGCTATAAAGAAATACAGGAAAAATCTAAAGAGAAAGCACAAAAGCAGTAAATGTAAATTATGAGTGAAGTGGCTATAAGAGGCACTTAAGAGCTGGCTCTCCTTGAATTTAAATTTAGTCATGGTCCTTGAATCGCCACCATGTGTAACCCCCCAAAATTAATAAAGATAATTCTCCATCTCCAACCCATTGAACCCTAAATAATTTTACCAGAGCATTTCTTATCAAAATTGTAATAAGCAACTTATCACTTGATTATAAAATTTTAGGATTCGCAAGGACATAGAATATCATGAATTACATTGCTGTCAAGACAACTAAGAAAATAAAAATGAGTCACTGCCAAATTACCACCTGTCATTAAAATATCATTAAAACAATAATACTAAGAACTACTGAGGCAGACGGTTCATTTGCCAAAACGACTATTCTGAAGTTGGTCTGGTCCCAAGTGAATGATGTCTACCTTTAGAAGATAATGTACCTGATTTAAAAGGGTTTTCATCCAGTTGACCTGTGAGCAGCAGCCATCGCTTACCAACCAGCAGTCAGAGTTCAGGAACGGGGAGCTTCTTTGTGTATCCCATGGAAATGTGTCTCAGTGGAAGAATCCAGAGCCACATAGCCTGAGTAGCAGAAGGAAGACCTCATTAGCCCTCTCCCCCCCCCCCTTCAGCCCTTAAAACTCATCTGGCCAACCCACAACCTGGGTTCCGAAACAAAGCTGACCAGAAAAGCCAGCTGCAGACAACAGGGCTGTTTCCCAAGTATTTGTCCTGAGGCTTAGATGTGGAAATAGTCAACCCTCTGTTCATTGCTGTGCCTGGCTAGGGTTTCTGGCTTCACTAATTGCTTGGCTCCTCCTATTGGTCAACAAAAAACTAGAATTTACTTGATTTACTGGGGTAAATCTGGGATGCAGATGAAGCTCAGGAAGTAATGGGAACCAGGATCTACAGGATCCACAAGAACCCAGACCGTCTCCCTCTCTCTCTCTCTTCTGTACTTCTATTTATTCCTTCTTCTTGTGGTCTATTTCTGCCTTCAGTACACATAGCTGGAAATAACCACTTGAGAGCTCTCAAGTTTATATCTCTCCCAGAAAGTAGCAAGAAGGACTCCACCTGTATTCATTAATTCTCTGTCTAGTTGAATCCTGCTTCCCAGATTCCTCCTGTTCACTTGAACCAATACTACTACTATTTCAAGACCTATCTCTAATCCTCCTTTTTTTCCACAAACAACTCTCTCAGGACACAGACACGTCCTTGCACATGTTTTGCTTCATTATGCCTTTTACAGTTCTCTATTTCTTACATGTAAGTCTTGACTCTTCAGCTACATTTTAATGCCATGTGAAGAATATGTATTTATCTTTTGACACTCAGAGTACCTAGCACAGGACTTGGCACCAAGTCACCCATAGTTCTCTATGCTGTGTTTTTGTTTAAAAAGGGAATGGAAACAGCCTTGCTGTGTTGACCTCTAATTAGCAACCACACTTCACAATCTGCCACGTACATTTTTAAAGGATCTTCAAATTTGACATTTATGATTGGTCACTGACCCGGGTCTGATGAATCGGTGTCATCAACAGAACACAGTACTAGCTGGCAGACGTGGCACCATTGTCAAAACTTGCCATTTACTGACTCTTCAGATAATCAATGTGTACCTCCAGGCAGGTTTAATTATCCCCTCTTAAAATGGGAGTAATATAACCTACCCATGGGTATTATGAGAATTAATTAGGTCTTTAATATGAAGATATGTCTATAAAATGCTGTATAGACAATTAGCAGTAAATATAAAAGGATGAAGTATCATGCACTGTATTACGAATGTTTATTGTTGTGTTTAGCAATCAGCTTCCTTCTAAATACAAGTATTACAGCAATAGCGACAACATACAACATAATGAATACATGTTGTCTCTTCCAGCTACCATTTACAAGCGAGTCTTTGGTGGCCAGAACGAATTGGGAGGTTGAGACAAAAATTATATCTCCCACACTAAAAGAGGAAGAGTTACTTAGTGCAATTGCCTGAATTTTATAGTTCAGACACAACCTCTTCAAAGGCTTCAAATCTAGGCCATGCTGCAGCAACTGAGGACAGGCACTTTTCTGACATCACCCTTGCTTTGTAAGATTCCGAAGGAGCATATCGAAATTCTTCCACCAGTTCCTTGACAGCATAGCAAAGAGCATACTTTCCCCCACATTTACACCTGAGAGAATAAGAAACCAACACACTCCTTGATGTAGCTGGAAAAATTTGATGAACGATTTGCTAAATTCCATGCCCTATGATCTAGACCAGGGTTTCTCTTCCTCAGCTCTGTGGACATGTGGACCAGATCATTCTTCATGTAAGGGGCTGCCCTGAGCATCATAGGATGTTCCACGGCATCGCTGGCCTCAACCAACCAGTTGCACCCCCTCTCCATTGTAACAGCCAGAATGTCTCCAGACATTGCTACATGTCTCCTGGAAAAGGGGGTGGGGCATCACCCTCAGTTGAGAACCACTGATTTAGACAGTGACCAAATTGGGGTAACTGAATCAAAAGAAACTGGGATCTTTCATGTGTGTGTGGTACTGGGGATCAAAGCCAGGGCCTCGTGCATGCTAGACTAGTGCTCTACCACAATACTATGCCCCCAACTTATAAAGCCTATTTTCTAGTATAAGTGTTAAATATCTCCTGTAATTTATTGAATACTGTACTGAAAGTGAAAGACAAAATTGTTGACAGGTCTACTTTCATACCACCTGTGTAAAAAGGGGACACCCCTGTCTGTACTCATAATGCTTGATCTCTGGAAACCTTGACAATTCCAGCGTGTACTTCAAAAACACCCCCACACCAAAAATAAGACAAGTAAAAAGGATAAATTTCCTGCCAGATAGACTCTGTAGAGGTAGTGATATAGAAATGGAAATTACGTGGAGTTACTGAAAATAAAGTTATATTTCCCACACACTGGTGTTTATAGATTTGTGGGCTAATATAAAATTTCAGAACATGCAATGTGTCAAGGCAATTGTTTAAAGCATGAGTTATGGCCGGGCGTGGTGACACACGCTTGTAATCCCAGTACTTTGGGAGGCGGAGACCAGAGGATCCGGGTTCGCAGCCAGACTCAGCTCTCTCTCTCTCTCTCTCTCTCTCTCTCCCCCCTGTCTCTCTCTCTCTCTCTCTCTCTACCTAGTGAGGCCCTCCACAACTTTGTGAGACCCGGTTTCAAAATAAAGTATAAAAAAATAGGGCCAGCGGTGTAGCGCAGAGGTAGAACGCCCCTGGGTTCAATCCCCGGTACCGGAAAAAAAAGTATTTAAAGCATGAGTTATTGTGCTCACACTATAAATGTTACTATAGGATGGCAGGGGATAGAGAGGTGCAGGGGAGGGAACAGTGGAACAGAATCAGTATAAAACTTAAGAATACTTTGGAATTTGCTGAATTCTGTGTCTATTGGCACTGTTTTACTTGCTCATTAACATTAAGTAAGCCACTCTCACAAAAGAGGCTTTCTAAAATGAGACTTTCTGCAAATGTGATTATTAGGACAAAGGCTGAGAGTCCCCTTTCCCCCAGCTTTTCTCTGTCTCTAAAATCTTTCATTTCTTTGTTAGTGCTTTAATATTTTTTAGCTGCATTGAAACACTTTCTGTTATTTCCCCATGAGTAAGAGCCTGTGTCACTTCAACCTCCTTTTCAGCTTCTGTTTCACTTTCATTAAACTTGTTGATTGAGTGTGAAGAGGGGGGTGCTGTCACCATTTGCAGATTTTATACTTATGGGTTAGATTTCTCTTGGAGCAAGAAATAATGCAGAGAAACCCCATGTGTCCTTTATGCTGTGATCTCTGCGACAGCTTTATCATGGGGAGCCCTGGACAGGTGAGGCTGAGACAAGGGAAGCACCTTATCCCTTCATGGGTTCAGGAAGGAAGCAGGAGAAGGTTGGAAGACATGTCTATCTCCCTCTATTCGTTCTTTTGCTTCATAAATATTGATTGAGCTCCTCCTGGGTGGCAGGCGCTGACTTAAATGCTAGAGAGAATGAAAAGCAAAAACAGGTTTGGTTCCTCCCCTCTTTCAACCTGTGGTCTGGCAATGAGACAGACTCTAATCAAATAAAAACACTAGTGAATGTCCAATCGCCCCTGGAGATCCTGATTTAATTGAGCTGGCCCATGCACCAGTCTTTTTTTATAAGCTTCAAGGTAATTCTAGCAGGCTAGGAATCACTAGGTTAGACCACCCAAACTCCAATAACTAGGTTAGACCACACAAACTCCAATCAACAAGTTCTAGTAGCTGGGTGCAGTGGTGCACACCTGTAATCCCAGCTACTTAGTAGGAGACTGAGGCAGGAGAATACTAACTTTGAGGCCAGCCTGTGCAACTTAGCAAGACTTTGTCTCAAAATAAAATAAAAATGGCTGGGGGCAGGGGTAGCTCAGTAGTAGAGAACCCCTGGATTTAATTCCCAATACAAGAAAAACAACAAGAACAAGTTCTATTGAAGCATTAAATATTCTGATTTGATCTTATAAGCAACCGTGAAGAAAGTTACTGGAAAGAGGTGATACAGTAAGATTTGAGGGGTTTTTATACTAAAAATTTTCATTTTAAAATAATTGTAGATTCATTCACATACAGTTGTAAGAAATAATACAGAGAAATCCCATGTATCCTTTTGTTAATTTTCCCCAATGGTAACATTGCAAGGTACAATATGGCAACCAGAATGTTGTCCTTGATACAAAACATTTTCAACACCACAGAAATCCTTTCTCTTGCCCTTTTAAAGCCAGGCCAATTCCCTCCCATCCTTAACTCCTGGCGACCACTCATTTGTTCTCCATTTCTATAATTTTGTCATTTAGACCAAGTTATACTAATAGAATCATATAGTATATAACCTTTTGAGAATGGCTTTTTTTTCTCTCAGCAAAATTTTCTGGAAATTCCTTCAGGTTGGTGTGTGTGTCAGTGGTTTGTTCCTCAACATGCACCTTTTTTTTTTTTTCCGCTGAGTAGTACTATTCTATGGTAGTATGGATGTACCACAGTGTATTAGCCAGTTTAGTGTTGCTATAATGAAATACTGGAGGTAGGCCATTTTATAAAGAAAAGAGGTTTATTTAACTCACAATTTTGGCCCAAGGTGTAGGGACTGCATCTAGGAATTGTGTTCTCACTGACAGAACCCTCAGGCAGCTCAGGGCATCACAGACAAGAGACAGGGAGCGCACGTGTGTGTCTTGTGGTCTCTCTCTCTTCTTATTAAGCCACCAATATTCAGTCATGGGGCTCCATCCTGATGACTTCAATCCTCATCACCTCCCAAAGGCCTTGCCTCTAAATATCATAGTTGGATTAAGTTCCCGCCCTCTTAATCTCTCTTAATGGGGATTAAATGGCAACATATGAACCCCTGAAGGACACACTCAACCATATCCAAACTGTAGTACACAGTTTATTTAACCATTCACATGTCAAAGGACATTGGGGTTATTTCCCATGTTTGAAGATTATGAATAAAGCTGATATAATTGTTTGTGTACAGGTTTTTGTGTGGACACGTCTTTATTTCTTTGGGATTAGTGTCCAACTCATGCAATTGCTGAGTTATATGATCATTACATGTAGAAATTGTCATACGTAAAGAAATTGTCAGGCTGGGGTGTAGCTCAGTGGTAGAGTGCTTGCTGGCATGCATGAGTCCCTAGGTTTGATCCCCAGCACTGTCAACAAAAACAAAACAAAAAAGTGAAAGTGTTGAACTACCATCGGTATAGCTGCACCATTTTACATTCCCAGTAACAGTGCGTGAGTGGACCATGTTTCTTTGCCTTCTCATCAGCATTTAATGTTGTAACTTTTTTTTATTTTAGACATTCTGAAAGGCATATAGTAACATCTTGTTGGGATTTTATTTGTATTTCCCCAATAGCTAATTACGATAAACATCTTTTTGTGTGCTTATTTGCCATCTGTATATAAACTTTAAAGAAGTGTTTCTTCATGACTTTTGCTTATTTTCTCATTGGAGTATTAGGTTTTAATGTTTAGTTTTGATAGTTGCTTTTATATTCCATATACTAGTCCTCCCCACAACCACCCGCCCCAGTACTATGGATTAAACCCAAGGGCACTCTACCACTGAACGAAATGCCCAGCTCTTTTTTATTTTATCTACTTTTTTGGTACTGGGAATTGAACGCAAAGGCATTCTACCTCTGAGCTACTCCCCCAGACCTTTTTATTTTGAAACAGGGTCTAGCTAAGTTTCTGAGGTTGGCCTCAAACCAGAGATTCTCCTGTCTCAGTCTCCTGAGTACTGGGATTACAAGTGTGCACCACCACGCCTGACTTTTATTTTTTATTTTGAGACAAAGTCTCAATAAGTCACCCAGGCTAGCCTCACACTTGTGATCCTCCTGCCTCAGCCTCTCAAGTAACTGGGATTATGGCCGTGTGCCACTGTACGCAATTACTAGTCATTTTTTTCCCACTGTGTGTGTGTGTGTGTGTGTGTGTGTGTGTGTGTGTGTGTGTGTGTTACTGGGGATTGAACCCAGAGGCATTCTACCTCTAAGCTACACCCCCAGACCGGTTTTTTAGGTTTATTATTTTAAAATAAGGTCTTGCTAGGTTGCTGAGAGCCTCATTAAATTGCTGAGGCTGGCTCTGAACCTGCGATCCTCCTGTCTCAGCCTCCCAAGTACTGGGATTACAGGCATGCACCACCATGCCCAGCCCACTCTCTGATCTGTTATTTCATCCGCTTAACAGGCTCTTTCACACAGCAGCGTCTTTATTTGTAAGGTAGTCTAAGTTATCAGCTTTTTCTTTTAGGGATCATGCTTTTGTGTCAAGTCTAAGACTGCCTGCCTAGTCCTCATCATGAAGATGCTCCCCTATGTGTTTTACTACAAGTTTTCTAGTTTTAATGTTTTTCATTGAAGTCCATGAGTCATTCTGAGTTAATTTTTGTAGGAGATCTACATTGTAGGTTTGAGGCTCACCTTTGTTACCTATGGATTGCTCTACACCATTTACTGAAAAGGCTCTCAGCCCTTCATTGCATTTCTTTTGCCCATATGTCAAAACATCAGTTACTTTTTTTTTTTGGTATGGGGCAATTTCTGAGTTTTCTGTTCTGTTCTATTGACTTGTGTGTATTCCTCTGCCAATACCATATAATCTTGACAACAGTAGCTATATAAGAAGTACTGAAGCCCTTGAAATCAGATAGACAGACTCCTTTCACATTATTATTCCTTTTAAAAATTATTTTAGCTATTCTAGTTCCTTTGGTTTTCCATATAAAACTGAGAATAATGTTGTCTATATCTGTAACAAAAAAAAAACTTGCTGGGATTTTTTATAGGAATTGCACTAAACCTATGTATTAATTTGGGAGAATTGCCATCTTCACTATATTGTATCTTCCAACCCATGAACATTCAGCACTTATTTAGATCCTCTTTGATTTTGTCCATCAACATTGGTTAATTTCCAGTGTACAAGTCTATACATGCTTTATTATATTTATATGTACATATTTGGGAGTGTGATTATAAAAAGCATTGCCTTTTTAAATTCAGTTTATGTTCATTGCTAGCATATAGGAATAAAATTGATTTTTATATGATTATCTTGTATCCTGAATTTTTTTAGCTCATTTATTAGTTCTCGGCCTGTTTTTCTAGATTCCTTGGGATTTCCTATTATTACAACCATGCCATATACAATGGGAGCCATTTTATTTCTTCCTTTTTGATCGGCAACCCTTTTATTGATTTTTCTTATCTTAATTACACTGGGTAGAGCTTCCAATAATATGCTAAATAAGAATGGTGAATCTGGACAGGCTAAGTAATCCCAGCTACACAGGAGACTGAGACAGGAGGATCACAAGTTTGAGGCCAACCTGGGCAACTTAGTGAGACACTGTCTCAAAATAAAATAAGAAGGGCTGGAGATGTATCTCAGATGTAGAGTGCTTACTTAGCATGCACAAGGCCCTGGGTTCAATTCCCAGTACCACCACCAAAAAAAGAAAAAAGAAATGTGAGTCTTAAACACCTTTACTAATCTTAGGGACGAAGCATTCAGTTTTTTGCCATTAAGTATAATGTTAACTACAGGTCATTTTGTACCTACTTTTTATTAAGTTGAGGAACTTCACCTCTATTTCTATTTTTCTGATAGGTTTTTTCCCCTGTGGTACTGGGGATTGAACCCAGAGGTATTCTACCTCTGAGCTCTACCCCCAACCTGATTTTTTATTCTTTACTTTGAAACGGGGACTCGCTAAGTTGTGGAGGGCCTCACTAAGTAACTGAGGCTGTCCTTGAACCTACAATCCTCCTGTCTCAGCCTCCCAAGTACTGGGATTACAAGTGTGCACCACCACGCCCAGCTTCTCATAGGTTTTAAAATATACATGACAAAAGAGAGCAAACAGGGGTGGCAACAGCGGCTGCAGCGGCACCATCTTGGCAGGACCTTACCAGCAGCTACCAGCATCTTGGCTTCCACACAAGACCAACAGAAATGCCAGCGACCTGTTGTGAATCCAGCAGTTGCAGAAGAGCAGCAGTGAAGGCGAGCAGCAACTCGCTCCACGCGCAACACAGACCCAAACTGCTGCATTGGCAGAAGCGGCAGCGGCGCCATCTTAGTCAGACTGCGCTGGCGACTACTGGCATTGCGGCTTCTGTAAGCCACCAACAAAGAAGCCAGGGACCTGTTGTAAAACCAGCACTGCAGAGCATCAGCGACAAAAGCAAGCAGCAGTTCGATCCACGCTCCACAGAGTCCCCAGTGCCTGGAGGCGTGACCAGAACCTGCAGCAGCAGTAGAGGCCACCCCCCTCCCCGAGATTACGAGCAGCGCTCAATGAGACCATAAGTCAACGAGCCGCCCCAGGGGGAGACCACCCAGCACGGCCACAGGAACTCGCAGGGACTGAGACTGTGCGGATTGCCCTGGTGGAGGTGAGAGTGGGGTCTGCTGTGGGATGCAGTAGACGCATGGATAAGCAGACAGTCCCTGGCGACATTTGGGTGGGACAGACTTGCAGCCGTGGGTCGCAGCACCCTTATAGAGTCCCCAGGAATCGCCAAAGGACATACAGTTGTGGTACCTGGCCTGGGGAAAGTTGGACCAAACCAGCCCTTGCTGCGGAAAACATAGAGTGCCAGGTTTGCACAGAATCAGGTCAAAGTGACATCCGCCACTTCTGTAGGCAAAGAGAGACACAAGCCCGGGGCCCCCTGCTGGTGACACCTGCCATAGGTGTAGACAGAGAGATACATAGGGACAGCCCAAGTGGAAAATGCGGAGACCCACGCTTGCAGTGAGAGGGGCAATAGCAGCACTGGTCTCCTACACAGGTAGTGAGAGGCACCAGGCAAGGGTGCCAATCACTTTAGGAGACTAAATATTGGGCCTGATAATGAACATTATACAGAGCAAGTGAGAATAACCACTCAGTAAAGGCTATTCACCTGTAAGGCTCACCTAGTAGCAACTATCTACCCCCAGAATAAGAAATTATAAAGGGAGAGAGATTAGACATAAGAAACCTACAGAGTGAGAGAGAGAGAGAGCTACCAAAAGCAACAAAGGTATAAGCATAAGAAACCTGAAAGCATGAAAAGGAAGAATAGCAAAGAAACAATGAGCTACCACAACCCCATAACCACAGAACCTGCCAACACAGAAGTTCAAAGATTGCCGGAAGGACAATCCAGAACATTAGTAGTAGAAATGATACAGGATTTATGAAAAGAATTCAGAGAGAGCCTTAAAGTAATGAAGATCAAACAAAGAATATGACACCGTAAACAGGAATCAAAAAGAAGCTCTGAAGGAAGTGAAGGATACAATAATTGAAATGAAGGCATCAATACAGACCATCAACAATAGACTAGACCACGTGCAAAACAGAATCTCACTCTTAGAAGATGACCTCTCCAAAAATGAACGCATAGTACATAATTTAGAAAAACAATTCGACAGCATGAATTGGACATTGAAGAGATCTCAGCCAGTCTTAAAAGAGCAAACCTAAGAATAATAGGCATAGAAGAGGGAATAGAAGCTGAAACCAAAGGAATCAATAATCTATTCAGAGAAGTAATATCAGAAAATTTTCCAAACATAGAAAGAAAGGTCGACACAGGTACAGGAAACATATAGAACCCCTAATAGACAAGATCAGAAAAGAAGTTCACCACACCACATAATAATCAAATTGACTAATGTAGAGGCCAAGGAGAGAATCTTAAAGGCAGTGAGAGTAAAAGACCAAGTAACATTCAGAGACAAACCAATAAGAATCACTCCCGACCTTCCAAACTAAGTCATGAAAGCCAGGAAGGCCTGGAGTGACATAATCCACACTCTGGAAGAAAACAACTTCCAGCCAAGATTTGTCTACCCAGCAAAGATATCTATCAAATTTGATGGGGAAATAAAAACCTTCCATGACAAACAGAAGCTGAAAGTCTTTATGTCTTCCAAACCAGCACTAGAGAAAATGCTCAAAGAGATTAATTACAAAGAAGAAATCATAAGGAAACGCCAGAACCAAAGAAACAGTGATTTCCATCAAGCAAACAACTAAGCAAAGAACAAACACTACCTCAAACAAAAATTAAATCTCAAAATGTTAGGAATTAAAACCCATCTCTCCATAATCATGCTGAATATAAATGGCCTCAACTCCCCAATCAAAGGACATAAGGTGGCAAAATGGATTAAAAAATCACAATTCATCTATATGCTGCCTGCAAGAAACACACCTTACAAGTAAAGATACGCACAAACTAAAAGTGAAGGGATGGAGCAAGGTAATCCATGCTAACAGAACTCAAAAACAGGCAGGAGTAGCAATTATGATATCAGACAAATTTGACTTCAAACCTAAACTTATCAGAAGAGACAAAGAAGGTCATTTCTTACTGGTAAAAGGAACAATCCAGCAAGAGTATATAACAATAGCCAACATTTATGCCCAAAACATAGGTGCAACCACTTTCATAAAAGAAATTCTTCATGACATTAAATCACACATAGATCCCAATATAATAATATTGGGAGACTTCAACACCCTTCTCACACCACTAGATCGATCTTCAAAACAAAAGGTCAGTAAAGATGCTTCAGACCTAAGGAACACCATAAACCAAATGGACCTACTAGACACATATAGAATATTGCACCCAACTACAGCTGAATTCACATTTTTTTCAGCTGCTCATGGAACCTTCTCTAAAATAGAGCATATCCTAGGCCACAAAGTGAGTACTAGCAAGTTCAAAAAATGTGACATAATCCCCTGCGTCTTTTCAGACCATAATGGAATGAAACTAGAAATCAACTGTAAGAAGACCCAGAGAAACCTCATAAACATATGGAGACTGAACACCACACTGCTGAATGAGGAATGGGTCAGAGAAGAAATAAGGGGAGAAATTAAGAAATTCCTAGAAACAAACAAAAATAGAGACACACACAACATATCAAAATCTCTGGGACAACCAGAAGGCAGTATTAAGAGGAAAATTCATAGCACTGAGTGCCCACATAAGAAGAACAGAAAATCACCAAATAAATAACCTAATGACACACCTCAAAGCCCTTGAAAAACAGGAATTGTCTAACCCCAAAGCCAGTAGAAGACAGGAAAATATTAAAATCAGAGCAGAAATCAATGAAGTAGAGAATAAAAAAACAATACAAAAAATCAACAAAACCAAAAGCTGGTTCCTTGAAAAAATAAACAAGATAGATAAACCACTAGCCAACCTAACAAAAAGAAAGAGAGAATCAACCCAAATTACTAAAATAAGAGATGAAAAAGGTGATATTGCCACCGACAGCATGGAAATCCAGAGGATTATCAGAAACTACTTTGAAAAACTATACTCCAACAAAATGGAAAAACCTAGAAGAAATTGACAAATTTCTAGACACGTACAACCTTCCTAAGTTGAAACAAGAAGATATAGAAAACTTAAATTGACCAATAGCAATTAAAGAGATTGAAGCAGCAATAAAGAGCCTACTATCAAAGAACGGCCCAGGTCCAGATGGTTTCCCAGGTGAATTTTATAAAACCTTTATAGAAGAACTAATCCCAATACTCCTCAATCTATTCCATGAAATAGAAAGAAACAGGACCCTCCCAAATACATTTTATGAAGCCAACATCACATTGATACCAAAACCAAATACAGCTCAAGAAAAGAAAACTACACACCCATATCGTTGATGAACTTAGACGCAAAACTTCTAAACAAAATACTAGCAACGCGCATTCAAAACCACATCACAAAAATCATACATCATGACCAAGTCGGGTTCATCCCAGGGATGCAAGGCTGGTTCAACATACGAAATGCAATCCATGTAATCCACCACATAAACAGAACTAAAGGCAAAAATCACATGATCATTTCGATTGACGCTGAAAAAGCTTTGACAAAATCCAACACCCATTCATGATAAGAATACAGCAGAGAATTGGAATAGAAGGAACATACCTCAACCTCATATAGGCAATATACAATAGGCCCACAGCCAACATCATACTGAATGGGGAAAAACTTCAAGAGTTCCCCTTAACAACAGGAACAAGACAAGGATGTCAGCTGTCACCACTCCTTTTCAATATAGTACTTGAAACTCTAGCCAGAGCAATAAGGCAAGAGAAGGAAATAAAAGGAGTACAAATAGGAAAAGAGGAACTGAAACTATCTCTAATTGCAGACAACATGATATTATACTTAGAAGGTCCAACAAACTCAACTAAAAAGCTCATAGAACTGATCAACAAATTCAGCAAAGTGTCTGGATACAAAATCAATCTTAAAATATCAGAAGCCTTTCTGTATGCCAACCATAATAGAAAAAGAAATCCAGAAGACATTTCCACTCATGATATCCCCCAAAACAATAAAATACTTGGGAATAAACCTAACCTAGGAGGTAAAAGACTTCTACAAGGAAAACTATAAAACATTGAAAAAAATTGAAGAAGATCTTAGAAGATGGAAAGATCTCCCATGCTCTTGGGTAGGCAGAATAAATAACATCAAAATGGCCATTCTTCCCAAAGTGATCTACAGATTCAATGCAATACCCATTAAATTACCAAAGTCATTCTTCGCTGACATAGAAAAATCTGTTCTTAAATTCATTTGGAACAACAAAAAACCCAGAATAGCCAATCTCAGCAACAAGAACCATGCAGGAGGCATCACAATACCTGACTTCAAACTATACTACAAAGCCATTGTAATAAAAACAGCATGGTATGGGCACAAAAGCAGACACATAGACCAATGGAGCAGAATAGAAGACTCAGAAACAAATCCACACACTTTCAGCCAATTGATTTTTGACAAAGGGGCTAAAAACACTCACTGGAAAAAAGATAGCCTCTTCAACAAATGGTGCTGGCAAAACTGGCTAACCATATGCAGAAAGATAGAAATAAACCCCACTTTCTCACCTTATACAAGAGTCAATTCAAGATGGATCAAAGACCTAGAAATCAGACTGGAGACCTTGCAGCTAGTTGAAGAGGGCATAGGTCCAATACTTCAACACATAGGCACAGGTAAAGACTTCCTCAACAAGACCCCAAAGGCACAGGAAATTAAAATGAGGATCAATATGTGGGATTGCATTAAACTGAAGAGCTTTTGTGCAGCAAAGGAAACAATCAAGAACCTCAACAGAGAGCCAACAGAATGGGAGATTTTTACCAGCTCCTCCTCTGATACAGGACTAATATCTAAAATATACAGAGAACTTAAAAAAATCACCACTAAAAAAAAAACAAATAATCCAATCAAAAAATGGGCAAGTGAACTAAATAGACACTTCACAGATGAAGAAATAGAAATTGTCAATAAATGTGTGCAAAAATATTCAAAATCATTAGCAATCAGAGAGATGCAAATCAAAACTACCCTGAGATTTCACCTAACCCCAATTAGAATGGCAATCATTAAAAACACAAACAACAACAAGTGCTTGCGAGGATGTGGAGAAGTAGGAACTCTAACACACTGTTGGTGGGATTGCAAATTAGTGCAACCACTTTGGAAAACAGTATGGAGGATCCTCAGAAGAATGGGAATGAACCTACCATATGACCCAGCAATACCACTTCTAGGCATCTGCCCAAAAGAACTGAAACCAAACTACCAGACTAATGCATGTGTATCTATGTTTATAGCTGCACAATTCACAATTGCCAAACTTGGAACCAGCCAAGGTGTCCATCAACAGATGAATGGATCATTCATTCATGGTTATGTACACAATAGAATTTTATGCAGCCATAAAGAACAACAAAATTACATCATTTGCAGGGAAATGGAGGGAACTGGAGAACATTATGCTAAGTGAGATTAGTCAGTCACAAAGAGTGAAAAGTCGGATGTTTTCCCTAATATGTGGAAGCTAGGGAGAATAGGACTTAGAAGGAACTTCAGGCAAAGAAGGAGAAAACTTTAGTTGAGCAAAGAAGGCGACCTAACTGAGAGAGATGGCAGGGGCGAAGAGGGAAATCCACTAATGCACATGATGTGTATAAACAAACTTATCAGAGTGGATCACTATGCTGAGCATGGAAAGGAGGGAAGGGGGAGGGAATGGGATGGGATTTGACGGAGGGCTAAATGAGCAATGTGTGCATGCATGCTTCTGATACCCTGACAGTTACCAAAATGTAGAACTACAATGCACCAATAAATGTAATAAAAAATAAAATATACATGAATGTTAGATTTCGTCAAGTTTATCCTGTATCCATTGGTTGATGTGATCATATTTTTTTCTTTAGCCTATTAATAGATTCAATTACATAGCTTGATTTCAAATACTGAACCAGCCTTGCATCCCCTGGAAAAATCCTACTTGATCATGGTATATAATTATTATATCTGGTGCCAAATTCTGTTTGCTTCTTTTCTGATATTTCGGTTAGAAAGCATGCTTTTGTTGAGGCTGTCTTTGTCTGTGCCCATTATTATTTCTGGGTTGTTCACTTCTTCATGTCCAAGTCTGGGATATATGGGGCAGAAAGAAAAGTCAGAGACCCATCACTTTGCTGTGCCTTGGGTCCCAAGGTCCCTAGAAGGTGGCCGTTGCCTTCTTCTTTCCACCTTTCAGAATATTCTAATGTTTGTTTCATATATAAAATATCCAGGGGTTTTAGCTGTACTTAATAGCAAGATTTGGGAGAAGTTGGCTCCATCCTCCCAAAAGCTGAAGTTCAATTTCTGGTTTTAAAATTGGAGGGAGGCAAGGGAAAGCAGAGACCAGGTAAAGGCTATTGCAGTGGCCCAGGTGAGGAAAGATAGCTGGGTGGAAGGCTTTTTCATCTACCATCTTCCCCTCATATCCCACCACCCCTTGTACATGGAGCTGGGAGGTCTACAACCCCAGTAGAGCACCGAACGAGAGAGAGAAGAACACACTATCTCCTGGAGTATTACTCTGTAATTAAGAGACACCAGTGCCCTCCAGATAATAGCTGTTTCTTTCTACAGCTTTTAAATATTCTCCTTCAGAAAAAAAGTCACTATTGAAAGCATCCCACCAATATGCATGTCTCTAAATTCTCTTTAATGCTTTACATTTAGCATGACTCCAGGTATAAGCAACATTAAACAAGTTATACCTGTGTAACATCTTCAGTGGAACTTTTAACGATGGCTGAAGTTGCTTCTTCAGTTATTCACTGAAGATACGGTTTGGGTGTGCCTCCCAGGGTTTCATGGGAGGTCTCAAGGTTAATCCAGATTGTGAAGTTTTGCTATAGTTGGATCTAGACTGTTTTTCCGTAGGCCCATCTGTTACAGTCTTGTTCCCCAGCTTGGTGCTATTGGGAAGTGGTAAAACCTTTAAGAGGTGGGGTCTAGTGGGAGGTTTAAGGTCATTGAGGTTGTGCCCTTGAAGGGGACTGTAGGATTATGGTCCGTTCTTCTCCTCTTTACTTCCTGGCTGCCATGAGGTGAACAGCCTGTTCTCCACCACCCGTTTCTGTTTCCTCAGGCCCAAGGCAATGGGCCAATTGACCATGGACTGAAATCTCTAAAATGGTGAACCCAAATAAACCTTTCCTCTTTTTATGTTGATTCTCTCAGGTATTTTGTTAAAGTAAAACAAAGCTAACTACCACAGGTATTAAGAGTATGAAAACCTAATCTGTTTATTATGTTTAGAGGTGGAGCCTTTGGGAGGTGATTAGTATTAGATAAAGTCATTAGGATAGAGCCCCCATGACTGAATGTGTGTGGCTTCATATGAAGAAGGAGAGAGTAGAAGAGTCACACACACACATGCATGCTCTCTATCTCTTACTAGGTAATACCCTGCACCACCTCAGGACTCTGACAGCAGTAAGGCTAATACCAGATGTGGTCCCTCAGCCTTGGACCTCCAGAACAAGGCCAAAATAACCCCCCTTTTTTCTTTTACAATACTGGGGATCTAACCCAGGTCCTCATGCATACTAGGCAAGTGCTCTACCACTGAGCTATATCCCCAGCCCTTTTTAAATTTAACTAATTAATTATTTTTTGTATGGTACTAGGGATTGAACCCAGAGCCACACTGCCACTGAGCTATGTCCCCAGTCCTTTTTTTTTTTTCTTAAATTTGAGTCAGGGTTTTGCTAAGTTTCCCAGGCTGGTCCAGAACCTGTGATCCTCCAGATAAGCTTTCTTAGTAGCTGGAACTACAGGAATATGCCATCACGACCAGCTAAACTTTGTTTTTTTAATTAAAAAATGCCAGTCTACAGTATTGTGTTATTGGCAACCAAAAGTGTACTAATAAATCTACATTGGAAGAGTGTACCATGGCTGGGTCTAAGTAACTGTAAAGCAAGGGTCTACAACCCTGGCTATACATTAGAACCACCAGGGAAGACATAAAAAGTACTCAAGCCAGCCGGGCGTGGTGGCGCACGCTTGTAATCCCAGTACTTTGGGAGGCGGAGACCAGAGGATCCGGGTTCAAGGCCAGCCTCAGCTCTCTCTCTCTCTCTCTCTATCCCCCCCGCCTTTCTCTCCCC
>PVJS01040430.1:0-18445 GCA_004027185.1 Glis glis
CTCTCTCTCTCCCCCTGTCTCTCTTTCTCTCTCTACCTAGTGAGGCCCTCCGCAACTTCATGAGACCCAGTTTCAAAATAAAGTATAAAAAAATAGGGCCGGGGGTGTAGCGTGGAGGTAGAACGCCCCTGGGTTCAATCCCCGGTACCACACACAAAAAAAAAAAAAATAGAAGGATACTTATAAAAAATAAGGAATGGTGTGCTGCCAAGTGGCATACTAGCATAAATTCCATCTGTGGCTGTCCCTGGTCCTAAAGACAAAAGCGCTCAGAAGAAAGGTCCACATCTGCTGCTTCTGGGTCAGAAGGGTCACTGGAAATGACTTTGCTTTGTAGGACCTGATGCATGAAACTTACTGATTGCTCATGACATATTTCATCATATAGTCTAGATCAGAATGTGCTGATTCTCACCTGTGAAATGCACAAAACCATATCATCCTCCGTATGTAGGTCTTTAAATGTTCTCAGATTTTAAAGAGAAAAAACCATGCCACCCCATATATAAATATTCAGGTAGATTTAAATACATGTGTATATACGTATGAAAAGCAGTTAAGGGGGTGCGTTCAGGTCCTATTTAAATCTACCTGATTATTAGTGTATAAGGTATATATTTGTATATGAAATATATGTGTGTATATATATATATGTATATATATATATATATGAAGAGAGAGAAAGATATATAAAAACAAGAAAGAAGACACATTTGCTGAGTGTCTTGTTGTCCACATCTCTGTCCTGACCTGTATCTGTGTTATCTCATTTGATAAATACAATCATGAATCTCAGGCTATCCCTGGAATCCTGGCCATGGACCTTCCTGAGGAAGGGAAAAGGAAAACCATCTTTCCTCAAGTTGCTATTGATATCTTTATGCTTAATCTCTTTTAGCTAGAGTCATAGATTTGATCTTTAATATCAGATTATTTTCATGATGAACTGCAATAGGAAACGTTCTATTGCGTGTACTTTAGGCACCTCAAAAAATGCACTTGAAGTGTCTTCTGATATGGCATGATCCTTCAGAAAAGTTTGCATTCTTTATAAGCCTATATATCCTTAGAAACCTTACTACTTAAAAAAAAAAAAACTTACACAGGATTTGTCTCTCTTCACCAAGTGAGGGAGTAGCGCAAGTCAGTCATCTGGCAAGGAGCTTTTGCTTTCCCTGTCTTTCCCACTAGAATCACTGAACTGACAACACTTGGCTTATGGAAAGATTTAGGGTAGATTTAGGGCTGTGGAAAGCAGAGGAATTCCTGTCAAATGCATGCCTGAGGAGAAATTTCATTTAAAAGAAATGAAAGACAGCCCAAGGTGAAGAAGAAGGAATGGGGAAGGATTTGAAACCAGATCTTCTGACTTCATGGGCTTCTGAGTCTTGAGCTTAGACATCATGAGTCAAAGGATAGAGACTGAGGACAATTAGCCAGGAAAGGTAGAAGTATGTACATGGAGAAAGCATGTGCTTGGGGGTAAGGGAAATGGAATGACCCTGAGCGGAAAGTGGAGGGCAGGTTAAGAGGAGAGGAGGAGTCATGAAGTCAGGGGAGAGCCATCTGACTGTGTTGAGAGCAGTGTGTACCGCAGGACACTGAAAAGGGTAAAGGAAACTCTTAGGGTACAGGTGGGAATGTGATTGCAGGACCAAACAGCATAAGCCACCTACATACAATTGCCCTGGACTCTAAAGAAATCTCTATTATTTTCTGAGTGGTCAAGCCAGGATCATAAGCCAGTAAATTACAAAGCTGGTAAATTACAAAGTCTTGTGGTTTAGCCAATGCCTAAATATGCACTAGATGCTCAATAAATACCTGTCATTTCATGTCCAGGTTATCAGAAAAGTTTTCATAAGAGAGTAAAATTATTCTTACTAACATAATTTAAAAGGCTTCTTTTTCTTGAGATGGGTAGAAACATAGTAAGAAAAATCACCTGAGCTGAAAAAGTATAAAGTTCATGCCAATTAGGGAAGCATTAAATATTAGCAAAGAACTCAAAGATCTCAGAAGTCAATCCTGTGCTATTTGACTCTATCATTATAAAGTTCTATGTATATTCTTAGAGACAGAAAGGAAAGATTATCTGTCATGTAGGATACAAATCATGCTTATTCAGGAATGCTGTCTTAATGGTAAATCAGTAGAAATTACTGCCTGGAAGAAGATATTATTCATTTTCAACAAGCTATCAATTGCAGGTGAGAACTTATTTATCTTATTAATATGTACAGTACAAGTGTAATTCACCTTACTGAAGTGTTTATATCCTGCCCTTGACAACATGTGTACTCTCATCATTCCTTTTCTTTTTGAACCACTGTGTTGGTGCCTTCTTTTCTCTTTAGGTCACCAAACCCATCCATCCCCTGTTCTAATCAACTCTGAGTTTGCATTTCCACATTCAGGCCTGCCTCCAAGTCTAACACCCTGTTCCATTTGTGCCTAATACATAACTCCTAATCTATTTTTTCATATGTCAACCCACTAAAGTTTATGTCTTCTTTCTCCTCTGGTAGAAAGGAAATCCCAAGTTATGATGAATGGCGCCAGGCTAAACTATGGAATTATAGCTGTGTCAAACTAATATGGCAAACTTTTTGTTGCAGAACTTTATGAAAGAACATGACTTTTCTCAAAGAAGGTACCTAGAGAAGCTGAGAGTATATCTCAAAGGGATGGGAACCTAATTATGAATGGGACGTACTATATTTTTTTAAATAGGGAAGGCAGTAGTGGTTGTGTTTGAATGTGAAATTTTATTCTATATCCATTTTGAAAGTAAATTCCATGGCCATGAGCAGTTTATTCATCTCTGGACTGAAACAGGGGGTGCTTGCACTGGTTGATTTATTAATGCATCTGTCAAAATACTTTTTGCAGTTTCTTCACAGACACAGACACACAAGTTATTGTTCTATAGTATGAATAAAGGATATAAGAAGAATAGAGAAGCTACTGTGATTCTACTTTATATTATATTTGGTATCCCTAGCTATGAATTTTCATTTATTCATTTGGTTATTTATTCAACGAACATAAAGACCTCATTATATGTCCAACATAGACTTTTAGGCTAAGTATTAGCTTTGTTTGTTTGTTTCTACTGGAGCTAATTTAAAGACCAAAGGCCCATGAAGGGATGAATGTGTGCCTAGACATAGTCAGAATCAAATGGGAGAAAGCTAGAAAATGATAGCCAAAAAGAGGTAATTTTTTCCAGTATAGTAAATATCTATTTATATCTATATAAATTAGCCCATATAAATGGGATAGAATAAGGATACATCACTGAAAAAGAAAAGATTAGTTTTCTAGGACAAGGGATGCCCAGATAGCATGTAGAACATTATTTCTGGGTGTGTCTGTGAGGGTGTTTCCAGAAGAGATTAGCATTTGAATAGGTGGATTGAGGAAAGCAGATCACCCTCCTCTGTGTGGGTGGGCATTATTCAATCTATCCAGCATCCAAGAAGAAGAAAAAGGTGGAGGAAAGATGAATTGTCTCTTCTGGAGGCCTTCTTTCCCCCCTAGACTGGGACTTAAATTGCTGGCTTTCCTGGTCCCCAGGCCCTTGGGCTCAGACTGGAACTATTATCACCAACTTTCTTGGGCCTCCAGCTTGGAGATGGCAGATCAAAAGGTTTCTCAGCCTCTGTAATCACAGGAGCTAATCCCTTATAATATATCTCTTTCTATGTATCTATATATATCCTGTGTTCTGTTTCTCTGGAGGACACTGTCTAATACAGGGAGATATTTATTTCCTAAGAAAAGATCTAACTTAGAGTTTTATTCTAACTTCTGAGTATAAACCCGGGGGAGGATAAATTTTGCCATGACTCATTATGGAATTTCTAAATACTATACAAACATGAACATTTTTAGGTGTGCTCCAACAATACTTAATTCCCTCCGGGCTGTCCCAGTACCTTTTTTATACATTGCATCATTTGAGGTATGCTGTCCAACACAACAGCATATGTGCTATTGATTCTTAGGGACAAATACACAAAAGCATTATTTCTTTTGGCTTTAGGGAAGAGACTGAAAGAGAGCCTGAAGGTAAGTAATAGAATAGTCAGGGTAAATTGGCAGTCAGTCAGAGGAATTCGGGGGAATTCGGGGGAAGGAAAGAAGATAAAGAATGATTTCTCAAGTGTAAGTTAAATCCAAGTCAAAACTAAAGCAGGAAGACCAACAGGACTCATGTGTAATGACAAGTGACAAGCGATTGCCATAACGATTTTCCTGGAATGGAGTCCTGCTAATCTCTCCTCTAAGTCTAACACCAACTGCTCTGACTCTTGTAATCGTCTTTGAAGTGATACGTGTGTAAGCAGGAGCAACTGTATTGTCAAGAAGGATTTGTTTTTGAAGTCTTTAAAAAACCAAACCAACTTTTGGTAAACCATGATTAGTATTTGGAAAGAGAAATGTCTATACTTTCATTGTTATCTTTATTTATGGTTAAACAAATGTATTAGTCATAGATTGATTTGCTTGGTAGAGGGGGAAATTGGGGTGGGGAATCTCCAAAATAAAACTTCAAACCACCTTATCTCTGACTCAGAAAAGTAGGTTTCTTGAAAGAAAAATCTATTCCATTACAGATTTTACAAATGTCCTAAAATAACAACAAAAATAAGAATTTGACTGCTAAACCTCTCCTTGTTCACTTTGAAGTTTCTTCCAGAGTCAAGAGAAATATAGCAAATAAAGTATTTAATCAAATTATTCTGCATAAATGCTTCTCTTATAACCAGAGCCTCAGGACACAGTTGACACTATGCCTATCTCACTCTTATCATCTGACATGCTATGGGCAGGGCGTATATATTGGATTGTGATCACACTTTCTGGCTTTCTCTCTTGTATCTTTATTCTTTATCACTAAGCAATTAATTTTGGTCATTTGATAGTCTTCTCAACAGGCTGGAAATGTAGCTCTGTGGTTGAGTGCTTGCCTAGTATGCAGAAGGCCATGGGTTTAATCCTAGGCACCACCACAGATAAACAAACCCTCAGCTCAGGTGATACCTGCTGATGAAGCTTTCCTTGACACCCCTTCAATAGTCAAGATCCATTTCTCCCTACTAAAAAATTCCCATAATACTTTGTCAATACTTCTTTCCACCTTTGACTCCTTCCCACTCTCAGCAGCAAGAGGTGGATGATCCATGTTTTTATTATTCTATCCCAGAATCTAGAAAATGGAGGGAAAGCTTGAAAAAGGGATTGAGGGGAGAAGGATAGGTGAAGAAGCAAATATTTGTAAAGCTGAAATTCGGGTTCATCCATGACAAAATACCGTAGTAAATATTTTGCATATTCTTATTTAATTGGTTTCCAGCTATGCGCCAAGCACCTCCATATACCATTGTTTTTAGTCCTCACAGCAATGCCTTAAATTCAGCTATTGGTATTACCAATCTGTGGGCATTCAAGGGAGGATGCAAAAGAGAATATGTTCTCTGTTCAAGGTCACCCAACCAGCAAGTTAGAAAATGGACTGCTTCTAAAGTCCATGATCTAAACAGCCATGAAACACTATTAATTTGTGTGGATTTGAGGAATTTGGGAGATGTAACCTAACTGTTAATAATACAAGCTCTTAGGATAGACAACGATGATGGCAGGTAGGATACACTGCCTAGCCTAGAGACTGCAGAGAGGAACTGCAGTGATGAGAAAATGTTGCATAGACAGTGACAAGATGGAGAGGCTGTTCACATGTGTGGTAATAGATAATAATCCCGGGCTTAAGTAGTAAGGACTCAAGAGTTCATTCTGGTACATAGCTTAGTTCCAAATCAGATGTAATTTCACTTTCTCTAGACACCAAAAAGAACACCGGACAACTCTAGACATAGGCCTTTTTTCATGTGAACCAGCAGCTACAAGGTCACACCAAAATCTCCAGGACCAGCTTGTGGGATTCTTTTGGGCATCATCAAGTCAAAGTTAAAGTTCCAGGTGACACCGGGCGTGGTGGCGCATGCTTGTAATCCCAGTACTTTGGGAGGCGGAGACCAGATGATCCGGGTTCGCAGCCAGCCTCAGCTCTCTCGTTCTCTCTCTCTCCCTGTCTCTCTGTCTCTGTCTCTGTCTCTGTCTCTCTCTCCTTAGTGAGGCCCTCCGCAACTTCGTGAGACACGGTTTCAAAATAAAGTATAAAAAATAGGGCCAGGGGCGTAGCGCAGAGGTAGAACGCCCCTGCGTTCAATCCCCGGTACTGCAAAAAAAAAATAAAAATAAAAAAAAATAAAGTTCCAGGTGACAGTCACTGGGACGTCTCCTTGTAGTTTGCTCTATGAATCCTGCCAATACCTGGCCAGACCAAATGTCCATCCTCCACAAATAGCACTTGTTCAAAGATCACTAGAGGGTCATGCACAATGGCCCACCTTCTAAATGGCCATTAGATCCTTCTCAGGAGATAGCATCAGAAATTGCACTATCAAGAGGAAGCCTCTTAGGTGGAAGATGCCAGTGTCTGCAGCAAAGTAAACCACTCTTCCTGGGAGAAAATCAGTGAGGATGACTTTTGGTGTTCAATGCTAAGATTTCTAATTTTGCAGATGCCTGTGTGGCTTCAAATCATGTTTCATATTTCCCTGGGACAGGAATTATTTCATATAACAAGTACAAGATAACAACAAATGAAACAATGGTAATAATAGTGACAGCTAATGCTTAGTGAGTAGTTATCATGGGCCAGGAATTTTTTAATAGTAGTCCCCTCTTATCCATGGGGATATGTGTCAAGACCCTCAGTTGATGCACTGATAGAACCTAACCTTACATATACTGTATTTATACCATATTTTTGCTATACATATGTATCTAAAATAAAGTCCAATTTATAAATCAGATATAAAAAGAGATTAACAATAATAACTAATAGTAAAATAGAACAATTATAACAATATACTGTAATGAAAGTCATATGATTGCTGCTTCTCTCTCTTTCAACCAAAAAATCTTATTGTAGGGTACTCACCTTTCTTATTGTAATGATGTAAGATGATGCAGTACTGACGTGGTGAGATGAAGTGAGGTGACTGATGTAGGCATTGTGACATAGTGTTAGACTACTACTGACCTTCTAACAATACATCAGAAGGAGGACCGTCTGCTCTAGGTGATACTGGGTCATCAAGCATGACAATGTTACTGGTCAGATGTCATGAGCAAATAATATGAATGGTTGGGTCTTCTCAATAGTTAAAGTTTTTTTCCCCCCGAAAACTTTTTTTTTGTTGTTGTACCGGGGATTGAACCCAGGGGCGTTCTACCTCTGCGCTACACCCCCGGCCCTATTTTTTTATACTTTATTTTGAAACCAGGTCTCACGAAGTTGCAGAGAGCCTCACTAGGGAGAGAGAGAGAGAGAGAGAGAGAGAGAGAGAGAGAGAGCTGAGGCTGGCCGCGAACCCAGATCCTGCGGTCTCCGCCTCCCAAAGTATTGGGATTACAAGCATGCGCCACCACGCCCGGCCTGAAAACTTTTGAAGAATATTATAATCAGAAGTTGTCATGTGCTTCTTTTTAATTCATCAAAGTGTTGCTGCAGAGGCTGTCATCCTTCAGTAATCATATGGATGACTTTAATGCTGTGTTCTATCTGAGGATCAAATTCTATAATCTTTTCCTTTTATGTCTGCGCAATTAGAAACATTTTGCCAAATTTTGGTAATGTCCCATTGCTGGTTCTGCTTCAGTTTCTTCTTCACTCCATTTTCTTCTGTAGCTGACTCAACAAATTCTTTCAATTCCTCATTTGTTAACACTTCTCAATGCCCTTCAATGTGTTCTCCCACTTGTTCATCAAGCATTTTGGTGAATCCTTTTCCCCCAACTTTCCTTGGTATGTGAATGATTTTTCTAAGTTCTCCATTGATTCTCAAGGAGACTTTAAAATCATTCACAACCTTATAAGTTCTTCCATTAGGCATTTACAGTTTCTGCTTTTAATTCATTCACTGCAGATTTGATGAATGTTATTGCTAGCAATAGTAAATAAATGCCAGTACCACATTCTATCTAGATTAGCATCTGCATCAATTGCTAATCAAATGCCATCAAATACCAGGTGGGTATATGTGGCCTTGACAAACCAAATAATTCCCTGGGTCAAAGGGTTGAAGCAATGAGGTTGTATTTGGAGGTAAAAATACAACCTTGACATTTTTATTTTCATAGCAAACAGATTCAGGATTGTCAGTTGCTTGTTTATTTTTTTTTAACTTTTTATGTTCATGGCTTGTTTATTATTAATGTTCCACAATGGAGAGGCCATCACATAAACAAGATAGTTGTTTCCCACATTTTCTGATTATGGTACCATAATACAGGAAGATAACTTTTGTTTTTGTTTTTAGGAGTACACAAATTCTTCTCCATGTACACTGTGCCTCTCTTTATCATTATGTCTTCAGTATTGCCACAAAGTACCAGAGTTAATTTGTTCTTCCATGTTCTATGCCCTGGTAGCTACTTCATACTTTTATTTTTATTTATTGATTGATTTTTTTTGCGGTACTGGGGATGGAACCCAGGGGCATTCTACCTCTGAGCTACACGCCCAGTCCTATTTTTTGGTCTTTATTTTGAAACAGGGTCTCACTAAGTTGTGGAGGGCCTCACTAAGTAGCTGAGGCTGGCCGCAAACCTGGATCCTCCTGTTTCAGCCTCCCAAGTACTGGGATTACAAGCGTGCGCCACCATGCCTGGCTTACTTCATACTTTTATGAACGTAGACTTGGCAACTTCTTCTGGGAGCACCCAGTTTTATTGCAATTGATGGCTTATTTTGGATGGTATCCTGTTGTCTTGGTCAACACTCTTACTGCTATAATCCAAAAAGACTGACCACACACTTTAGGAAGGAAGATTTATTTGCTAAATTTTTTTTTTGAGATTTCAGGCTTGGTCCATGTCATCAGGCCACAAGTGCAGAGCTCAGGGCATGGTGGTGGGAAGCAGAGAGAGGGACAGCACAAGGCTCCACTTTCGCATTGTAGAGGCCAGAAGCAGAGCAAGAGAGCAGGGGGAGGGGGAACCATATAATCCCCAAGGCCACATCCCCAGGGATGACTCCTTAGCAACCAAGTCCCACTTCCAACATTGCTAACTTGTTTCCGCGAGGGCTAGGGGGACATTCTAAATCCAAACCATTGTACCTGTTTCCTTAACTAACTTCTTCAACTCTGCAGGAATCATGGCAGCAGCTTCTTCATTGGCAGACAGCAAACACAGGCTCTCCAGTAAGTTTTTATATTTTCAGTCCACACCTATTCCTGAGTCTGTGTGACTGTTCCTGACTTGCAATAAATGGCTCGATGTCACTCGTTTCAAGTGATCTTTTGCTGAAGGCTTCGATAGGCTCAATGCTTCCCAGCACAATATGTCACTGTCAATTGGAACGCATTTTCTGTTCATGTCTTCCACCCACACATTTAATGCTTTTCCCATCTTAAATAAGTACTTATCACACATGTGGCCATAACTTTTGCAGTTTGAGATGCAACAGCAAAAGTAGCACAAATTTATTTTTCTTCCTTCCCAATGTCACAGACAGAAGATTCTTTCTTATTGCAGGTCTTAGCAACCTCAGCATACAATTTTTTCCCACCTTATTAAATCAACAACTTTCACCTTTTCACTTATAGGAAGCACTTTACAGCTCTTCTCTCTGGCATATCTGAATTGTCAGCTTCACTACTCTTGCACTTTGGGGCTATTCTTAAGTAAGGGTTGTGTGGACACAAGCACGGTGATGTCATGACAGTCAGCCTGATATCCAAGACAGTTACTACGAGACTAACAGGTGGGGTAGCATCTATAGTGTGAATATGCTGGACAACAGGGTGACTCACGTCCCCGGTGGCACAGAGTGGGACAGCATGAAATTTCATCATGCTACTCAGAATGGCATGCAATTTAAAATTCATGAATCATTTATCTCTAGAACTTTTCATTTAATATTTTGTTGACCATGCGAAATGAAAATAGCAGAAAGTAAGAGTAGATAAGAGGGAACCACTATATGTGTTTTATACCAATTAACTCATATGATACAGATACCTATATAGAGATGTAGATATATAAATATAGATATAAGCCATATATAGTTCAAACTCACCTTAATCCTCATGTATACTCAAGTGTCCAAACTGTACAATTATAAGATAACATAGAGGAAATCTGAACCTACAAGTGTAGAAGTCTCAGGATTTGGCATATTTATGTCTATAATCATGTAAGAAAACCTAGTGTGGAATGGGAGCAAATATTTTAGCATTTTCCTAATGTTGGATGAAGGGTGTGAATCACTTCAAGTTAGAGAATGGCATTGTATGTATAGAATTTGAGATCATAAAATCCAAGACCATCTTTTAACCAAAATAATTTGAAAATAAATTATTATTCTTATTAGAGAGATGTTAGCTTTAAATTTATCACTTCATGCTAGGAGAATACTTAGGAAGATTTTAAAATTAAGAAAAGAAATTCTAATAAATGGGTTTGTGACTAGGAACTGAATTGCTTCAGCTATTTGGCAAGCATGAAGAGTTTTCTGGCAGTTAAATGAAATTTTGTGTTGGTCTTTTACCCACTCACCAACCTATATCTCTTATATCTAACACCCCCCACTTCCAAAGAAGTCATCTAAAATATTTTAAAATTTACATTCAGGTAGGAAAATATGTTCCTTAGATTCAGACACAAAGGGTCCAATGTTCTAGCATATTGCTCAGAAGGAAACAAAGCAATACTTGCATTTGCATTGGAAAGGCCTCTTTGCAACTGCAGTATAAACTCACTTATGCCAATGGCAGTCTTTTAATTTCCCCATACACAATGAGACATATTGCATATTTTACTCGCATCTTCCAGATATGCTCTGATATCTCCTGGTGTCATACCTGTTTACCTCATGCCTACAAAAGTCCTAATACAACCCTTATCACCTATTATCTATTGAAGATTGGCCTTATTCTTTAGATGCACTGTCTAGTCTATGAGTGCCTACTCGCAGTTTGCTCTCTGAATTACCTCTAGCATAAAGTTTTTGATAGGAATATAACAAGGTAATACTGATATGAAGCTTGACCATGAACCCAAGTATACAGATGTTGTATTCTGTTGCTTTGTGGCAAATATAGGCAAGCCTTTAGAGACAAGAAGGCAGTGCTAAAAATGTATTGACACATGTTTGAATGACACAAGGAGACTCTCAACTACTTGGTCCTCACATCAAGATCTTAAATAAGAATAATTTTTATTTGCATTATTGTGTGTATGTATATGAATATGATACATCTTATATCTATGTATACATATGATATGAGCACATACATATAAGTATCTATAGATAATATAGATATGTGTATCTTTTTTCTCCAGTACCTACAGCCTTTTTTCATTTATTATTATTATTATTTTGAAACAGGGTCTTGCTAAGTTGCTGAGGGTCTTACTAAGTTGCTGAGGCTATCCTCAAACTTTTGATCCTCCTGTCTCAGCCTCCCAAGTACTGGGATTACAGGTATGTACCACTATGCCCAGCTAATAAGTGTATCTTTTTTTAACTTACAAAACTGAATCTGGTGGATATCTAGAAGTTGCTAAAAAGGGGAAGAATAATTCGCTGATTGAAATCCTAGGTTATAAAGAATGACTTTCATAAGGAAAAAAAATTACTATTTCAAGGTTTGACCTGAAAAAATGTCACCACTCTACAGTGATATTTTTAGGTGTTATATATTATTTGGAGGAAAAGAGATCTTCAGTGTCTGAATTCACAATGGCAACCTGCCTTTCTACACATGTAATTCAAGATGTGTAGGATATCACGTGAGTTTAAGGACTAGGGGACTAGGTTGGCAGCTGTCATTTTTAGTTGTTCAACCAAAACCCTATTGAAATCCCAAAATGCATCTTAGCTTTCCCACATTCTAGTTTTTAATTTGTAAATCGGGATTTAAAGTGTCTAACCTCTTTGGGGCATATTTAACAATTTCCAGTGACATTAGACCACAGTAATTAGTATTTGTAAAGAGATTTGGGATCCTGGATGAAAGCAGTTATAAAAGTGCAGAATACTAGTATTTCTGTATGTCAAGAGTCAACCTTAAACAAAGCAGAGAGAGAATAACCTAAGTGGAATCAAAGAACCATAGGTACATAAAGCCTTCCCCTTAACAACAACAATAACATTTTTTCCTGGTTTTAAGTCAGAGTTTGCTTTAGAAGATATATATTTTAAAAATCAAATACATTAATTCAACATTTTGTAGATAGATAGATACATGTCGGCTTTTCCTTTCCTTCCCTGAAAGATAGGATTAGACTGAGCAGCAATAGCTGCTGGCAGCTCAAACTCCCTGCCTCCCAGAATGGGTACTTGTAATTAAAAGCTTAGCTCACCTTATCCTCCCAGTTTCCCAGGCGAAAAGTCAAAGCCTGCATTTAATTGCATATATATGTGTGCATGTTTCTAAAACCAAAGCTCCAAAGAAAGCCAATGCTTGGGAGGGCAATGCACAGACAGATATTTGACACAGAATCAAAATTAGAGGAAAAGAGAGAAAAAGAGGTTTGATGAGACAACAGAATATGGCACCTAGTGCCCTTTGTTACTTTCTAGAATAGGGAGCACTTGCTGTTTGGCATTTCTACTTAGATAAGCAGCAGAAATAAACCAACCCAAGGATGCTATATTTGCCTCAAGATTTGCCATAAGCATAGTCTAGTTTTTGGTTGGTGTATTTAATCGGAGTTCTGTCAAAACTGGGATTAAAATGTGGCAGAATCATTCTGTTGAGGGAAAGCCAGCACCAAGTGTGCCCAGTGGAGCCTATGGGGGGCCTGGAGGTAAGACTGGGTGGATTATTGGAAGGATAGCCATTCAGGGATCAAGACCCTGCCCAGCCAACCACAGGGAAATCAGGATGCGGACCCCAAAAAACAAGGAACAGAGGCTAGGCCAAAGTGTATTTTTAAGCAGAGAAAGTGCAGCAAGAAAGAGAGTTTCCAATAGCAACCAATACTCAGAGCTAGGAGGTGGAGGCACAGTGGTATCGATCATGAGGAGCCTGGCAATCACATAGAGAAAAAGCCAGTCTCTGACAGGATTGGAGGTAGAGCCTGTAATACTCCCTGGGAAGTAAAGAATCTTTTGGCTGGACACAGAGACCATATCATGATAATCAGCAGCAAATTGGACTCAGTGATGAACCCTGCCCTGGGCTAAGGCTGAAAAACAAAGCCTGAGGATTACAGATCAAAAAGAGAGTTAAGAATTATCTAGACTTGCAGTACCTCATGCACAGTAGGTTCCGAACAAACTACAGTTTGATAGGAATGAATGAATCTTCCTTGCAGAGATGGAGGAATTAAGTCCCAAATAGAAGTGACCTGCCAAAGGTAAAATATCAGAGCAGTCACAACTAGAATCCAGCTTTGTCCCAAGGCTAAGGCATTAAGCTCTCCTCTGCTGCTCAGCCCTGGAGAACAATGTGGGGATATCGAGGGTGAAGGGAGGCCTGGTGCTGGAATGACTAGGAGTCAGCAACCTGGGCAGGTGTGTATGAACGACACTAAAAGTCCACCAGAGACAATGCTGTCCCCCCCTGCATCTGATCACAAAAACCAATCTATTCATTACTATATGAATGGTGATAGGGGCTTTTAGGGTGTAGATATAGAGAAGATGCTATTTAAAAGCCCAAACTATGGAAAAAGTAGAGTTTTAAAAACACTAGTAACCGGGTATCATTGAAATCAGATGTGCCTGTGAGGACTAAAGCTACAAAGCATTAACCCTGTACTCAAATAAGGGAACAGCCCAAACTGGCCTCCTAAGTAGGATATTTTAATTTCCTTTTTAGCCTCTCAGAGTTCATATGATTCTTAGAGGTCTGGCCTGATTGATTTCGGCAAAATTGCTAGTGAGTAATCTATTCCCCTCTCAGGCTCTCAACCCTCTCTCATACATCCCTCCTGCTCAATCTCTGCTCAGACCACAGCAACCAAGTCCTCTAAGGTCTCTGCTGACCAGCTTGAAGTATTACCCTTTACCAGGGTTTCTCCCTCCCTTCCTTCTTTCCTTCCTTTCCCTCCCTCTCCCTTTGGCGTTTCCATCCTTCCCTTCCTCCTTACTTTCTTCCCTCTCTCTCTCCCTTTCTCCTTTCCTTCTTTTCAAATATTGTGTGCTTAATATATTATGGTCTTTTAATAGGCAAGGAAATTAGTCTTTAATTAAGGAAATTCATGCACAGACAGAATGAAGAAACAAAGCATAAATGAGGAGCATAGTATTTTTATTGCTCCTCAAATCACACAATGAAGGTAAGCCCTACTTTGGCTTAACCTGAGAATTACAGAGCACTAAAAGGGGAGCCTACATCCCAAGCTCCATTGAACAACTGGTTTATTTTGGGGAACCAAGGGAGATGAACAAACTTCAGGCTTAAAAATGAAGAAAATGGGAGAACCAGTCAATTAAATTACCAAATGAGGCAGAAGCATGTGTTCCTTTATGAGCACCACAGGTTGGATTGCAAAGTATGTTGGTAAAATGCCCTAAACAAAAAACCTCATTCATCCCCTTGTGAAACTTTTTACCTAGCTTTATAGAAAAACCATGTCTTTCTTTTAATATCAGCTATCTTCTTAAGTTCTACATCAAAATCTAGTTTTCAATATCATCTCAGAAGTTCCTTCCTCAGAAAATCATCATTGTTGTATTATTCTCTCTCATTCCCTCTCATCCTCTGCTAAGAACTAGAAGATCTTGTCTCTGAGTACTTTGCTTAGTTCTCTTTAGCTTATTCTCTGCAGCAAAAGGACACACTATCCCTCTACTTTCAGGGAACATAGATCACAGGTTTATTGATTTATTGTTGTTTAGTCAGAATCTCCTAGCAACTACTTTAAGATACAGAAAGAGTTTTTCAAGTTATAGAATCTCTTAGAACACAAAATAATATAGAACTTTAAATTCTTTCAGCAAGCAAAGAGGAAACATGAAACATTAGAAAAAGACTGAGGGAAGTAGAAACCAAGAATAGAGATGGTAGGTCTTCCTCACCGAAGCTCTCTGTGGGTTTTTCTGTGTGTGTGTGTGTGTGTGTGTGTGTGTGTGTGTGTGTGTGTGTGTTATGATGACTATGTATATAGAAGCATAGGGGTTTTGTTTTGTTTTTTGGTACTGGGCCCTCTGAGCTACACTCCCAGCCCTTTTCATATTTTACTTTGAAACAGGATCTCGCTAAGTTGCTAAGGTTCTTGCTAAGTTGCTGAGGCTGGCCTTGAACCTGTGACCCTCCTGGGATTACGCATGTGCTGCTGTGCCTGACTTTGTTATTGTTGTTGTTGTTATGATGATGTTTGTGTAGAACCAGGTCAGTGATAGGTGGGTGAGGTCAGGAAAGAAACTATAAATGTTGAGGAAGGAACCTAAAGTTTGGTAATAATAAGTGTTGGACATTTTTTTTTGGTACTGGGGACTGAACCCAGGGGCATTCTACCTTTGAGCCACACAACCAGCCCTATTTTATTTTGTGTATTGAAACAGGGTCTCACTAGGTTGCTAAGAGTCTTGCTACTTGCTGAGGCTCTCCTGGAACCTACAATCCTCTTGTCTCAGCCTCCCAAGTACTGGAAATGCAGACATGCGCCACTACACCTGGAAAAGTGTTGGACTTTTTTAAGTTCATGTTTATAAAATCTAGGTATATATGAATATAGTGTTGGTGCTAGCTACTAAGATGAAGAAAGATTCAAGAAAGCAGATATTTTTAAGAAGTTGACAATCTAAGAGAATCAGATACTGTTTATCAAATCAGATTTATCTCCAAAAGAGATTCTAAGATTGAGGATTAGGTCACAAATGTGGAGAGAATGCATTAATGCTATTATCTCAAGAGTGGTTTCATTATTGCAAGAAAGAGTTTGTTATAAAAGAGAGAGTCACCATTTCTGTCCCTCTCTTTCTTTCTGTATGAATCTTTCTCTCACCCTCTACTTTGCCTTTCTGCCTTCTGCCATGGGATGATGCAGCAAGAAGGGCCTCAACAAGTACTAGCCCCTCAATTTTGAACTTCACAGTCTCCAGAACTATAAGAAAAAAAATTGTTCTTTATTAGTTCCCCAGTGTCAGGTATTCTGTTATAGCAGCACAAAACAGACTAAGACACTCCATGAAGAGATAATCATGAAGGACACTGGAAATAGCACTTGTTAGACCATCAAGGAAATACACCTAACACTTGCCTTAGTTCACTCAGCTGTAAAAACCAGATATTATAGAGGTTCAATCTGTCTCATAGGATGGTTACAATCACCAAACAGTTCAATGAATGTGAAAGCATTTTACAAATACCAAACCATGTTTGGTTATTACCTTTGTGCATACAGTGTCTATATCCATTAAGAATTATCCAGCTGGAAAGGAAAAATGACTCAAACATTTGAAAGGGCAATCTGACAACAAAATGAGTCATAATTCTAGGTATGTACTCTCTGAGACCCAACAAGTCAACTAAAAATATAATCCAAATTGTATATTAGAGTGTAATCAGATTAATATCAAGGTTATATTTTTAATAAAGTCTATGTGTTATTTAGAAGAAGGAAAAACTGGAAACACAATGCTCATGGAAAGCAAATGAGAAAATGGTTAAACAAATTGGATTAACACAATTCTAAATGAGAAAATGGTTAAACAAATAGGACTAACATAAACACTTCAGTTGACATTATGTACATGTACAAAATTATCAATGTCAATCTCAATATCATGGATGGGGAAGGGGAGGGAGTGTGGTGGGAGCCCAGGGGAATCTTACCAAGTGTTGTGTGCATGTGTACCACTCTCACTCTGAACTTCATTATGATGTCTGATTATAATGCACCAATATTTTTTTAAAAAATTGGATTAACATATGTTATATTCTGAAGATTTATGTCACCTCAAAAGTCATACGTTGAAATCCTAACCCCAAGGTTATGGTATTAGGAGGTGACTTGATAATGTGGATAGAGCCTTCATAATGGGATTATTGCCCTTAAAAAGAAGTTGGAAAGAGACCCCTTCCACCAGCAAGAAAGTACTATCAATGAACCAGGAAGCAGCCCTCATCAAACACTGAATTTGCCAATGCATTAATCTTGGACTTCCCAGCCCCTAGAATTGTGAGAAATAAGTTTCTATTGTTTACAAGCTACCTATTTTATAGAATTTCTTTACAGCAGTTGAACAGAGTAAGACTAACATACAATAGAATTCTATGCAGTCATCAAAAAATTATTATTTAGGTCTATATTGACATAGAAATCTCTACATAATATATTGCTAATTGAAAAAAGAGACAAAAAAGTATCATGTTATCCCATTATCTTTTATGTTAAAAAAGACAAATACTGAAAAAATATATACTCCATGATATTGACAGTAGCTAGGGGTCTGATAAGAGATTCTTTGATACCCCCACAATACACAATCCATGCTGTTATAATATGTGTAGGTTGCTTTAATGACCAAAAAAAGTGTATAAAGCTACTTTCATTTTGAATGAGAATTTCCTATCTAGAGTTTTTCAGCTCCTCAAAGGCCCAAATAGGCTCCCACCAACCACTGTCAAAAGTCAACAGTGTCAGCACAAGTAAGTACAAAAGCTGGAGTTTTATGTGACCCAAGAATCATCAGCCAAAAAATGTCATCAAAGTGGCCATGTAATCTAGAAATACTAACATTGAACAAAAACTTAATTTGATGAAATCATTATCTGCTTAAAAATCTTTCCTAGCAGAGATGATTTTATTGGATTAGCAAAGGAAGAGTAGAGGCCTGAAGTATGGGTAGCTTACAACAAGGAGTTTTCAAAGAAAATAGGGGATAGGAAAGGCTGAGTGGGATGCCCCAGCAGCATACAGTGAAAATAGCCTGTGGTTCGTCTGGGAAGTTGGGAACAAGTTAGTGAGGACAAATGCCATCTGCTCACCAGCTTCTGGGATTCAGCTCCCAAGTTGCTGCTCACTGGTGTTTAGGCAAGCATCCCCCACGTTCCGTGGAGTTTCCAAAGGTCAAATCAACTTTTCCTTCTTTCTTCCATCTCCCTTGTCTGACCATTCACTCTTCCCATTCTCAGAAATATTCTCCTCCTACTTTTATATCAAAGAAGAAAGACTATTTGGTGGAAAGATTTGTGAGACAAATATTAGTAAGATCCTCTTACTTAGAACTTGGAATTCCAAATTGTACTATATCAATGTAGAGGATGGAGAACGGGGAAAGAAGTTACATGATTTGAGCCCTAAAAATGTGCTATCCCTTTTATTTATTTATTTACTCTTTTGGCGGTACTGGGGATTGAACCCAGGGGCGTTCTACCTCCGCGCTACACCCCCGGCCCTATTTTTTATA
>PVJS01040431.1:0-18444 GCA_004027185.1 Glis glis
ACCTTGATTGGTTCCAGAGTTTGGCGATTGTGAATTGTGCAGCTATAAACATAGACACACATGCATTGGTCTGGTAGTTTGGTTTCTGGTCTTTTGGGTAGATGCCTAGAAGTGGTATTGCTGGGTTGTATGGTAGGTTCATTCCCATTCTTCTAAGAATCCTCCACACTGTTTTCCAAAGTGGTTGCACTAATTTGCACTCCCACCAGCAGTGTATTAGAGTTCCTGCTTCTCCACATCCTCACCAGCATTGCAGGCTCTATAGGTAAAATTAATTTAAAAACAATATTTTCCCATCATTAACCATCGTTTATAAATAACATTTTTGTATTTTCTCTAAATAGTCATTCTTTCTCACAAACTGTTTTGAAGCTGAGTTTGCTGAGCCTCTTAACACTTGACCAATCTTTCTGTCCTTTTTAATAATAAAATACATAAATTTATTTTAGTCACACTAATTAGAAATATATCCTATTTTTACACTATTATTGAAATATAATGAACTATAATAAAAGTGTGAAATGCGATCAGTTTTTACATATGTGTATGCCCACAAATCTGTCACCATCAAGGTAAACATTTCCAACAGCATAACGTTTCCTCAGGCGCTTTTATTCCATCCCACCTTTCACATTCTTCCCTAGGCATCCAATTAGAACTACTTTCTATTGATATAATTCTATAATTTCTAAGAAATTTGTGTACATGGAATCATGTAGTATTATTTTTATTTAATTTTATAGTTTAAAAATCATTGTTTTTATTATAAAGAATTGATAAAAGTGGTGTATGAGTTGATTTTTAAACATTTATTACTATTTTGATTGACAAATTATAATTATATATATTTATGTAGTACACTGCGATGTTTCTATATATATGTACATATATACATATGAATAATGTGAAATGATTAAATAAGACAATTAATGTATCCATCACCTCTCTTATCTGTCATTTTTTGTGGTGAGACATTTGCAATTTACCCGTAGTTTGAAAACTATGATATATTATGCCTGACTAACATCACCTAGCTATGCAATAGACCTCCAAACCTGTACCTCCTATCTATGTGAAACTTTGGAACCTTTAATCAACAATGCCACCTTTTCCCCTCTCCATCCCTCCAGACTCTTGTAACTAATTCAACTCTCCACTTACTGAGTTCAACTGAGATTCCTCCTATAAGTGAGACCTCAAGGTCTTTCTGTGCCTATCTTATTTCACTTAGCAGAATGCCTTCCAGACTGCCATACTGTTGCAAATAACAAGATTCCCCTCCCCATTTTGAAGTTGAAGAGTATTTCATTGTGTGCATGTGTGCATGCATGTATGTATGTATGTATGTATAAAGGGGTATAGATCACACTATTTATCCATTCATCATTTGATGAATGTTAAGATTTATTCCATGTCTTGGAGTCTGGGATGCAGTGGACATGGGAGTACAAATATTCTAGGTGCTGCTGATTCCATTTATTTATTGAGGAATCTCCCTATGGTTTTCCATAGTGGCTGCGCTAATTTATGTTCCCAACAGTGTACTATGTGAGAGTTCCTTTTTTTTTTTTTTCATCCTCGCCAGGATTTATCTTTCATTACAGTGATAAAAGCCATTCTACCAGGTGATATCTCATGGTGGTTTTAATTTGCATTTTCCTAATGATTAGTGATGTTAAGCATTTTTCCATGTAGTTATTGGCCAGTTGAGTGCCTTCTTTTGAGAAATGTTTGTTGAAGTCCTTTGCCCATTTTTAAATCGCATTATGTGTTTCCTTGCTGTTGAACTGAATTATTTATATATTTTGGATAATAACCACTTATCAAAAGCATAGTTTGCAAATATTTTCTCCCATTCTGTGATTTATCTTTACTGAACAAAGGTTAGCATAATTTTCAGATATTGATAATAAAGTAAAAAATTCTGTGAACACTTTTGAATTTCATGTAGATATATACTTTCGTTGATTCTCCCAAATAAACAGTTTTTCTTCCTTGTTTCTTGTACTGGAAATTAAATTCAGTGGGATTCTATCACTGAGCTACATCCTCAGCCCTTTTTAATTTTTTTAAAGACATGATATCACCAAGTCATCCAGGCTGCCCTCAAACCTGCTATCCTCTTGCAACAACCTCCTGAGTCACTAGGATTACAGGCATGTGCCACCACTCCCGGTTTTCTTTGGCTTCTTAAAATAGAATTTAAAGAGAAAAAATATTAATTTTGCCCAATTCCCATCCATTATATGTATCAAGTAACTTCTATATGTCATACTGTTTGTGTATTTTCTAAGAAATCATTACCTAATCTTAGCAGACTATGCCTCCATCTTTAGGCCTATGCCTTTTTAAAACTTTTGTGGATTTACATTGTATATTATGGTCTATTTGATTCCTTTTGAGTTCATTTTTTGGAGTCATTTTTCATAATTTTTCCATGAATTTACCTATTTGTAAAACACTTCCCTTTTTCTAGCTAAGGATTTGCCACAATTGTTTATCTATTCAAAGTATTAGCTTTTAGTTTTGTTAACTTATATTCTCTACTACTTATCTGTTTTCTAGCTTGAAGATTTCTATATTATCTTCATTATTTCCTTTCTTTTATGTATTTTTATTCAATTGTTCTTTGCTTATAAATTTTTAAATGGGGTCTTAGATTATTTATTTTATATATTTTATATTTTCTAAAAAATATAAAATTCAGCTCAACATCTCTGCTACACCTGGCTGTAGTTGCATTCCACTCATATTATATGTTGCATTTTCATTGTCTTATAGATAGATCCCTTTACCCTCACCCTTATCAGCTGAACTTTTTATTAGTAATCTCATATATATTACAACTACATTCATTGAGAATTTCATCTGAAAATTATAATGATATTAGTTTAAGCATTGCAAACATTTTAAGTAATGAAAGTGAAAAACCATTTTATATTTATTCATTCAAATACCATACTTGAAGTTCTAAATTTTCTCCAGTCCACAGAAATTTCTTCTCTATTTCTTGTACAACAGATTTCCTTGGGATAGTCTATTGTCTATTTATTTATTTTTATCTGGAAAGATCAACTCCTGCTCCCATCCCTATTCCCAAAGATATTTTTGTTGGTGAGGATTTTTATTTGACACTTATTTAAAGATATGGCTTCACTCTTTTGTAGTCTTCTTGGTTGCTAAAGAAAAATCCATATAATTTGTATTGTTGTTTCTTTTTATGCCATGTATCATTTTCCTCTGTTTTCAAGCTATATTCTTATCTTAGTTATTGGTCAATTTGCTTAGAATGTATCTGATATGGTTTTCTTTGAATTTTCCCATTTAGACTATGCTGAGCTTCTTCCATCTGTAGCTATATATTTGCCAATATTCTTGGACAGTTTGAGGTCATTCTTTCTTTTTTTGTCTCCAATCTCTTTCTCACTCTGAGACTTTCTGACACAGGTCAGATCTTTTGAAATTATTTCACAGACTTTTGTCTCACTATTCTTCAGATTACATCACTTCAGTTGTTCCCCCTTTCAGTTAAGTGACTATTTAATCCATCATGTCTTTTCTGATATTGAGACAACATAGTTTTTTTTAACTTCAGTTATTAATTTTTTAGTTCTAAAGATTTAATTTCGTGTTTTATACTTCTGTCTCTTTTATGAAAATATCTATGTTTTCATTTATTTTAAGTATATTTTTCTTAACCTCATGAAGCATTAGTAAAGCTAATCTAAAATCTTCTCTAAATCTACTGTGTGATAAATTCAACATCTGGGAGATATTTAAGATTTGCATCTGTTAATTGTCTCTTTCCTTTAGAATTAATTGTACACTTCTGATTCATTGAATATGAAGAAATATTGGATTGCATCCTGGACATTATAAATATTATGTTATGCAAACTCTGGGTCTTTTCTTGACCACCTGGAGAATTATTTTTCCTCCCCACAGGTAATTACTGCTAAGTTTAGGCTTGCCTCCTGTGAACAGGGATTCAAATCTCAGTTGAATTCACAAAGCCTTTTCTATGCTGGTTTGCATCTCCCAGTGTATGCAAATCTCAGGGCTTAGACTAACATTTCTATTTTATTTTGCGTGAAATTTTGACATCCCCATTTCTGCCCCCTGTCTGTCATTATTCTTGCCCCCCCCCACATATATTGGCTCCTTTCTGAAATATCTCTGCCCTTCTGGACATGTTTATATGCTAAGATTACTTTGAGAGACCTGTAGGGCCTACACTGGGGCAAAACCTTGAGTAAGAAAAAAAGAAAAACTATACAAACAAACAAAACTAACAGCCAGTTTTCAATCCCCTTCACAATGTCCCTGAGCTTGTTTCCTGTACAGAACGTCAGGGTTGTTTTTATATATTAATATTATTTGATTTGTATTTCTCTAGAGCTTTAGATTCTTAGTAGGAGTGGAGATAGGCTATCTATCAAGGGGTTATACTGCCATGGTATAAACAGACCCTCCTTCTATTTTATTATATTTTTCATACAGCTCTAAATTATTAAAGTATTTGCTTAGCCAGTTTCCTGAAACCAAAAACATGTATGTTTTAGTTTTAGGTTTCTTTAGTATTTTTGTTTTTATGTTTTTAAAATTTTATTTCTAGCCGGGTGTGGTGGCGCACGCTTGTAATCCCAGTACTTTGGGAGGCGGAGACCAGAGGATCCGGGTTCGCGGCCAGCCTCAGCTCTCTCTCTCTCTCCCTGTCTCTCTCTCTCTCTCTCTCTCTACCTAGTGAGGCCCTCCGCAACTTCGTGAGACCCGGTTTCAAAATAAAGGATAAAAAATAGGGCCGGGGGTGTAGCGCGGAGGTAGAATGCCCCTGTGTTCAATCCCCGGTACTGCAAAAAAAAAAAAATTAAAATTTTATTTCTTATTTTCATATTTTATATTTTTATTATATGTTTTCAAATAAATCATTTCCATGGACAAAGGTTGTCTAAAATACAAAATTCTAAAAAGAATTAATAGTTTTTATTTCCTTTCCCTTTTGTGTACTAATGTTCTGTGCAATCAATTTTATTTTATTTTTTTAATTAGTGTTGTATGTGTTGACTTTTTGCTGTTGTTGCTCTTGTTTCTGGGAACTGAAACCAGGAATGTTCTATCTCTGAGCTAAACCCCCAGCCCTTTTCATTTTGAAACAGGGTCTGGCTAAGTTACTGAGGTTCTTGCTAAGTTACTGATACTGGCCTCAAACCTGTGATCCTCCTATCTCAGCCTCCCAAGTACTGGGATTATAGATGTATGCCACAATGCCTGGCAGACATTTTTTATCTCTAAACAAAACTTAGTCTTCCTGGAAAGTGTATTAAGTTAAAAATGTAAATAATTTTATATTTTATTTTGAGAGGCATTCTAAATTTAGCTCAATCTATTGTTAGGTGTTCAGAATTTTTAATAGTGTCATCTGACTATGACTATAAATAGTTATTTGTATGCATATCGCCTGCTGTATATACCTTTCATGTATTATAAAAGGAAAATGTTGATACTTAAAATCACTAAACAAATTCTCAAATTTTTATTATAGATTCCACAGACATATTTTGACTTGTTTTCAAACCCCAACTGGAAAGATTTTCTCTTGTGGATCTAATATGCAAATGATGAATTCTATATTTAAGCTATTTCTTCTTTTGATCTCCTAGTTATGAGTCTTTTAACTATCCATTACAATTTACTTGTAAATCTCCAGCATTCTAGCTTCCTCTGATTAATCTAAATGCTTATAATATTTCTTCATATGCCTTAATCAGAATACTTCATTTTTCACAACAAATTTACTCATGAATTTCAGGGAAATACTAAATAAATTGGAAGCCCAACTCAATTCTCTCACCCATTTCTATATTTAAGAATAACTTGCTTTTGGTTTTCTTTCTTGCAGGTAAGTATGATTTATTGCAGAAGTCAAAATATTTTTTGCATCTACACTGCCACTACTTACACTAAATCTGATTTTCTCATATGAAGATTAGTAAAAATCTTTAATTGTATGCTGGGCATGGTGGCGCATGCTTGTGATCCGAGTACTTGGGAGGCTGAGACAGGAGGATTACAGGTTCGCAGCCAGTCTCAGCTACTTAGTGAGGCCCTCCCCAACTTAGTGAGACCCTATTTCCAAATAAAGAATAAAAATAGGGCTAGGGGTGCAGCTCTGAGGTAGAAGGCTTCTGGGTTCCAGCCCCAGTACCGCAAAAAAAAAAAAAATCTTTAATTGTATATGACAGCCAAATAACCGTAGCATGTACAGGTGCAATCTAACAAGCCTATTTTTGATAATTGAAACCTAATTTGTATTAAATGGGATATTATATTTAGAAACAAACATTTAATGCTAATACACCTCCCAGTGCATTTCATGAAAGGCCGTGAAATAACTATTGTTGTAAATCCATGCTTAAATGTTGGATATGCCTGAAATACTTTTATTATGTGTTTTTGTCATCAAAAGACATTGTGGCGACTCTGAACATTAAAAAGACATTACACAATGTCACAAAATCTTACCCTAAGCCTCCTTGTCATCTGATCCGAGCACCTCCAGTGTGATATTGCTGAGAGTGAATGGGAAAAAATCAAACCATTTATAATTTGATACCAGCCTCATTTACTATAATAGCACTAAACTTAAGGTGGTAAAAGATTAAGTCTTTTTTTTTTCTTAGCTCAAAACCTCTTTTGTGTGTTTCAGCTTAAGCAGATCCCTTGGCATACTGCCAGTTCATTTTCACTGTTTCAAAGGTGTTGCCTTACTAAGAAGCAGGAGTTGAACTAGAGTTCCAATTTAGAAAACAAAGGTGTTAACAGGCATGTGATACGTGGTTCAATGCAGTAAGCACAGATTACATAGTACGTTTGATTATAATTAGAATAACATTAAGTTGTGTGAGTAGGTAGTCATTACGTATTAACTATTAATTAGACTTAATTATTTTATGTGATAAATTTAATTTAACAGTTACATGGTAGCAGTGCATGTTAAGAAATATTGATTTTTTTCATTTACATTTTTTTCTAAGCAAGTTTGCTGCAGCTAATTTTTAATTAATGTTTGACATAATAACAATTTGCAAATGCACTTTCTCCTGTGTCAGAAAAGAGGTAGTTAGCAATATCAGATATGTCCTAAGGTTATGGGAATATTAACTAATATAATAGTACAAATTCAGCTGGGCGTGGTGACGCATGCTTGTAATCCCAGTACTTGGGAGGCTGAGACTGGAGGATCCGGGTTCACCGCCAGCCTCAGCTACTTAGTGAGGCCCTCCACAACTTAGTGAGACCCTGTTTCAAAATAAAGAATAAAAAATAGGGCTGCAGGTGTAGCTCGGAGGTAGAATGCCCCTGGGTTCAATCCCCAGTACCGCAAAAAAATACAAATTCATGTTACTTCCACATATATAGACATTCTACAGAATTAATAGATGTATGCCCTATCAAATAATTCTTTATGCAAATTTTGCATTCTCTCCACATAGCAGTGATTTTAGGGACATGCTTGGCTGCATATACAGGATGAAGTAGATAAGATATGAATATGAATTTAACATTTAAAGAAAATTGCTTCAGTAAACATTTAGAAATTAGAAAAATTCCTTGGTCATAGCAGACATGCATTTTATATCTGTGATTAAAATCTTATCTTCTGACCCTCACTTTTACTCACCATAATACATTTGAACTGTTTAAACCTTAAAGAAGATTGCTCACTTATAGATGTAAATTGGTTCTACAGCCTTCAAGCATTTAGGTTTCATATTCAGTGCAATAATTTCAAGGAACAGCAAATGTAAAGGATACCTGTACATTTAGGAGATAAAAACAGACAAACATGAAATGAAAAAGGTGAATTGCCATGTGTGGTGGAACACTCCTGTAATCCCAGTACTTGGAAGCCTGAGACAAGAGGGTTGCAGCTTCAAGACTAGCCTCAGCTACTTTTCAAAATAAAAAGGGCTGGGGGAATAAGTGAAACATCTTTTATTGCTTAGCTATATTTTTGACCCAATATTGCATCAACTGGGAAAATGTGGAATATCAAATTGCTTGTATGCACACATTCTAAGAATTATTCTACTTTTATGACAGTTTTGCCTCTCTTTAACAGATATGATTTTATTTAGATCAAATCTTCTTATTAAAATGTATTTCAGCTGGGCATGGTGGCACACGCTTGTAATCCCAGTACTTGGGAGGCTGAGACAGGAGGATCTGGGTTTGCGGCCAGCCTCAGCTACTTAGTGAGACCCTCCACAACTTAGTGAGACCCTGTTTCAAAATAAAGAATAAAAAAATAAGGCTGGGGGTATAGCTCAGAGGTAGAATGCCCCTGGGTTCAATCCCCAGTATCAATCCCCAGTACTGCAAATAAAATAAAATAAATAGAATAAAATAATAAATAAATAAAATGTATTTCAGAGATTAAGTGATGAAGTAGTGTAAGGAATTTTAGGAAAACTATCCAAACGTTGAGAGGCTAAACCTTGGAAATGAACAATCAAGTACTAAACTGATAAATAAATACAGAGTGTTTTTATTTCTACTAAATTTCTCACTATTTCTCACTGCCTCTTTTTATGTTCATTTATTGGTGCATTGTAATTATACATTTTGATGTATGTCAGGGTATGAACATCATACATGCACACATTGCTCATTTAGCCCTCCCTCCAATTCCACCCTATTTCCTCCCCCTTCCCTCCCTTTCATGCTCCGGATAGTGATTGAGTCTTATAGGTTTGTGTATGTGCATCATGTGCTATAGTGTGTTTCCCTCCATCCCCCTCCCAACTCCCTCAGTTAGGTTACGTTCTTTGTCCATCTAAAGATTTCTTCTTCTTCCCTTCTAAGTCCCATTCTATCTAGCTCCCACAGATTAGGGGGAACATCCGATTTTTTTACTCTTAGTGACTTACTAATATCACTTAGCATGATGTTCTCTAGTTCTCTCCATTTCCCTGCAAATGATGTGATTTTGTTCTTCTTTGTGGCTGCGTAAAATTCCATTGTGTACATATCCCATAGTTTTGTGATTCATTCATCTGTTGATGGACACCTTGGCTGGTTCCAAAGTTTGGCAATTGTGAATTGTGCAGCTATAAACATAGATACACATGCATTAGTCTGGTAGTTGGGTTTTAGTTCTTTGGGGTAGATGCCTAGAAGTGGTATTGTCTCTTGACACCTGTTTAACTGTTAACATCTAGAAGGACTGAGCCCTGTCTTCCCCTTGCCATAGCTTTCTGTTCTTACTCAGGAATGGGAATCTGAGTTCTCACTAAGACAGTGAGAATAGTATTTTAGTCAGTCCAGGCTGCTATAATAAAATGCCACAGATTGAGTGGTTTAAACAACAAATATTTATTTCTCACAGTTCCAGAGGCTGGAAGCATGGGACGGGGACTCGAGCATGGCTGAGTTCTTGCAAGGTCCTCTTTCTGGTTATGTACTCACAGGACCTTTCCTTGGAGTATGCACAAACATAGATCTTTTATCTCTTTGTCTTTTTGCAAGGGCATTAATCCCATCGCAGGGGTTCCACCCACATGACCTCAACAAAACCTAATTACACCCCAAAGTCCTATTTCCAAATGCTACCACCTTGAAGATTGGGGTTTCAACCTGTGAATTTTGACTGATAAAAACTTTCCTCCATAGCATTACACTCTCTGGGTTTGACAAAGAAGATACCTTATATGGGATGAAGTTGATTGAGATCACATTGTGCTGAGCCTTCACTAATTTTACTGGCCTTCAGCATCTTGAAGATACAGAAAGTATACAGATACAGTAAGCACTCCTGGCAGATGACTTGTCTCTCCCATTCCCTCCTCTCCCTCCTCAGGATGTGGTGCCAGTTGACTTATGTTGTAGGATTTACTACTGGTGCTGATATACCCCAGTCCAGAGTAGCAAACATCTTGGTATATATTATTTTAAATTATGTTACTAAAAATAAATCTACCTATTCATTTTTAATATGGCTCTTAGAAAAATATGATATTGCACCAAAAGTTCCCATTACATTTTTATTGGACAGCACTGACACAGTGCCTTGTAATCTTAAGAAAAGCTTTGCAAATGATGAGAAGCCACCTAAAGAATTTGAATGGAGGAGCAGCTGCCCACACTTCTGAAACCCATGTTTCAGAAATGACCCTGGTATAGTACTGAGAATAGATTGAAAGGGGTATATAGGTGGGAGCAGGGGGACCAGTAGGGAGAATATTGCAATAAATCAAGTGAATTTCATGATGAAATTGGAATTTGTTGACATCACTTCAATATCTTTATATAAATATCAGTAAATCTCCTTTATATGAAATAACAACATATTCAACATACAGCAATTAGAATGGATTACATTAAAACCAAAGATTGAATTTAGTATATATACATATATTAGATTATTTCATAAAATTTCAAGAATTCGTAACTAATTATGTTGACTGTTTTTAAGATATATAGCAATCTAGAAGGCAAGTAAAAGCATTAATCACAGGAATATTGCATTATTTTTGTAATATAAAATTATACTTTTTTCTAATTGTATAGTAAAAACATAATAATGCTTACTTTTAAAATACTATTCAGGTTTGTGAAAGTATGCATGTTTATACTTTTTTCTAAATGCGTTCAAACTTGGTTGAATAATCGTCACATATTGAATACGAAAAACAACAACATAATTTTCAATAAGTTTTTTCACATCCATTAAAGAAGTAAATGGTAATTCTGTATCTTCATTTAAAAACCTTCAATTATAATTATTCAGTTTAATAATTTTTACTGTATAACACTAGAAAAGTTTTATTATTAGTGCTTTTCAAATGTGCAAAATGATTGAAAGCAAATATTGCAACATGTCTAGGGAGCCTGAATCTACTTCCATTGATCAGCTTAGAAAGTATTATAAAATAACATATAATTTAATGTACTTACAATTAAATATGTCTCATGGGGATTATACAAAAGAGCAGTAAGAGAAAAAATATCTTTTAAAAATGTAAAATTTTCACTGTATTTTAAAGAAGTACAAACTAAGAATCAGATTACATGAAACGTATATCATAATATAATGGATAGGGCTAAAATGACAGCATGTTATTCACATTAATCCCTATATTTCATATTTATGGCTCACTGAGTATAAAATGCTCTTTCTGTGTTTTAATATTATGAACACAATAAACTGTCTAAGCCCTTGGGATTAAGATGAAGGCTTGATCAGAGTGATTCACCTCTTTGAGGAATTGCTTTTAGCACCCTGGGTATTTCAAAATGCTTCATATACAGAGGTAATTAAAATATTATTCATATTATTGAAATATTATTCACTTAACTCAATGATAGAGTGCTTTCCTAGCATGCATGAGGCCCAGGGTTCAGTATTTAGCACCACAAATAAGTAAGTAAATAAGTAAATAAATATTATTTATTAGATACTAGTTATTTTAAGGTAATCCTATTTGGTTAGGCAATATGGTTTTGTTGAGCTAATTAGAATTTTTCTAAGATTTTATGAGGAATTATTAGTGTGGTTGGCTCAATACCTTAAAAGGCCTTTATAAAACATTTTTACTTTTCCTTTCTGTGAATTTTTTCAGACATCATGCTTAATTTTTGTTCCAGTTACTCTTCATTTATCAATGTTAAAATAGTTGCTGTATGCACTTTTTTCTTATGCTGAACAACATTTATTTTGTTTTAAAATATATTTATTTATATAATAAGTATTAGATATATAAAAACTTCAGGTCATATATTAATAAACAAAGATTATAATTTCATGTGAATATATGCACAGTTATTTTAAAACTCAGTTTTTGAAAAAAATTGGCATTTTTCGTTTATAAAAAACAACCTTAACATGGCTACATATGAACAATCATTCCTCCTTTGATAACTCAGAACTTTTATGTAAGAGATTAAGCATTTTTCCTCAATATATGTGTGAAATTGTACTTAGTATTAAAATAGTCTTAAAAATAATGTTGCAGCCGGGCATGGTGGCGCACACCTGTAATCCCAGTACTTGGGAGGCTGAGACAGGAAGATCACAGGTTCAAAGCCAGCCTCAGCAACTCAGTGAGGCTCGCATCAACTTAGGGAGACCCTGTTTCCAGATAAAAAATAAAATAGGGCTGGGGTGTAGCTCAGAGGTAGACCACCTCTGGGTTCAATCCCTAGCACCACACAAAAAAAAATTAATGTTGCTTTTTATGGAAATTAAATTGTATAAAGCCAAACCAAAACAACCATAACCAACACATCTTTTAATCATTATCTTATATATGGTATGAGAAAAGAGATATTAAGACAAGAGGAATATTGATATAAGAAAGATGAGAATTTCATGTTAATTAAAACCTGTCTTCTCCCGCAGTGTGGTTGTACATGCCTGTAATCCCAGTACTTGGTGGGCTGAGACAGGAGGATCACAAGATCAAGGCCTGTAATTTAGCAAAGCCCTGAGCAACTTAGCAACACCCTTTAAAAAATAAAATAGGGCTGGTGTGTAGCTCAGAGGTAGAATGCCCCTGGGTTCAATTCCCACTACTATTACTACTACTACACACACACACACACACACATACACACCTGTTATGGGTGGTAATGATTATATGATCAATACCAATCAAATTAGAGAGAAACTTTGTGTGTGCAAAGAAGTCACATATAGGCATCCCTTAGTATAAAACACTCTTGTGATTTGACTTGACGGTCATAAAATATGCCCAGATTTATGCATAAGTTGGATGTTTAAATTTAATACAAAAATGCACATCCCGTATTATGGCTAATTGGCAGTAAGCACACATCTAATTTAGTATTCCACGTAACCATTAGAATTCCCATGGTGCGTGGACTGAATCCAGTTAATTGCCATATCTGATTCTGCATATGACTGAACATACAGTAGAACTGGATCTATGAAATCATTAATTGAATTAGCCTCTAACAGTGCCAAAGGATATATTAGCTTTTACTCCCTTGGTAGTTTCCCTCTGCATAAATGAAATGAAAAAAATTTAAATCACTAAAAAAAAGAGTCAAAGTGTTTCAGATTTTTTTTTCAGAGTGCAGTTAATTCTTAGCTAATTGAAAAAGCTAACTTTTTCACAAAACAGGCAATACAAGTTTAAGAAAGACAAATATATTGTAATATAAATAACTCTAGATTGGAATCCAAAATTCTGTAACTTCAGAACTATGAAACAAATGTGATTTTTTTCTACTTTTGTTAAATGAGGTTATGATACCTACAATACACACTTATCCTGGGTTTTCAAGCATTCATTTTATAATTAACTGTGGAGTATCTTTTGTGTGTCAAGAATAAATTCAGGCTGGCCATGGTGGTAAACTTAGTACCTGCAAACTTAGTACTTGGGAGACTGAGACAGGAAGATCACAGGTTTGAGAGGCTAGTCTCAGCATCTTATCATGAACCTCAGCAACTCAGTGAGACCCTGTTTCAAAAATAGCAGAATAAAATAGGGCTGGGAGTATAACTCAGAGGCTGGACTCCCCTGGATTCAATCCCCAGTGCCACTAAAATGAAATAAAATAAATTCAGGTGCTGTACAGAACTTCAAGGAAAGCAATTTTCCCCATTCTCGTAGAACTTACATTTTCATTAGGGATAAGGAACATATAACTACCCTCTTAATGACATGCACTTCTGATAAATGAATCATGTGATTATATCGTTGTATGAACACCATAGTTTATACAAAAACTAAGAAGGCTACAGTGTCACCAGAATGAAATCTATGAGTGCAACATTGCATAAAAGGTCTGTCATTAATGAATATGTCATTATGTAGTACAGCATGTTGGGAAGGTCATTATATATTAGATTATCAATGTTATTTTAAAAGATGAAATTTTATTTTTTCATTGATTTTAAATCCCTTCTTAATAATGCCTTCCCAACTTGATTCAGTAATATTGTATAAGTTTGTCAAAAAGTGATTAGATAGATCTAGGACAAAGGGCTAAAAGCAGGGGAGGGTTAAGGATGGTTAGTGTTTAAGGAACCTAGTTAACCTAAATGGAGACAAGGTCACAAAGATAGGAATAGGTCAGTTCATAAAGAGCTTTGAAAACACCATCATGAAAGTTGGGATTCATGGTCTGTGAGTAGGATCTTTGCAAGGTTGTAAACTGGACAGAAATATTATGTTTACGTAGTAACTGGTAGGTTAGTGAGCTAGTAAAGGGCTTCTAAAATAGACGCTGCAGTGACTATGACCTGGACGAGAGGGGTCAGAGAGGATACCGAGTGAAGTGAAAGGTATTTCCACAGATCACGCATTAGTGGTGAGGAATGAATGGTGAATCTTTTAAAATAAAATAGCCAGTCTCTTTCAGCCTTCCAGCTCCAGATGATTATGAAAACAAAACATCATGAAGAATTCCTTCTTCCATGGTCCTCTAGATCATCCATCTCCTGAGACCCTATGCTGCAATACCCTGACAGCGCCCCCTACCAGCTGGAAGCAGTTAGAGCGGTCGTTGCCCCATTTCCCTAAGAGCGGTTAGGGTCATATCATCAGAGGGGGGACATGAGGCAGGGCAGAGTGAGGCAGGGCAGAGGACCTGGGAACAGGAAGAATTAAAGCAGCCATCTGCACCCCCTTCCTGTGAGGTTGGAGGAGATGAGCAGGAAGGTGAGAGACTGATAGGCACCAGGGAATAAGGGCCCTGTCCAGCCCACAGATAATCATTCAAATTAAGGATCAAAATTGTGCAAAAGTCATTGGTCCCCCAAGACCCAATTCTAACCAATCATAAAAGAACAGATAGAAAACCTCAGGAAGGTTTAAAAGCCTACTCCCCAAGGGCTTAAAGGTCACTGTCTTTCCGGGAACCCCCCCTTTTGGGGGGAAGCTGCTTTGTCCTCTATCTTTCCCTAACTGAAAATAAACTTTTCATATTTCTATAAAAAATAAAAAACAGCCCCCTGACACATTAAAACCTGTTGGCATTATGTGTGATTCTTAAAATCTAGTGTTAAGCTGGGTGTAGCGGTACACACCTGTAATCCCAGTATTTGGGAGGCTGAGACAGGAGGATAGCAGGTTCAAGGCCAGCCTCAGCAACCTTGTGAGACCCTCCACAACTTAGTGAGACCCTGTTTCAAAACAAAAAATAAAATAGGGCTGGGGGTATAGCACAGAGGTAGAATGTCTCTGGGCTCAATAACCAGTACCACACACACAAAAAAAATCTAGTATTAAATAAATAAATTTGAATATGAATGCCACAGCTCATGGCTGGAAGAGGACTTCAGTGAAGTATGTAAATGCTTCAGGAAGTGCACAAGACAGATTTCCTATAATTCGAGGCACTGTTTTATAAGGACAGTACATATTATACTACTGATGAGAGTTTTTAAAAACTCAAGTTTCATTGTTTTTTATTTTATTTTATTGGTGCATTGTAAATCACACATCTTGATGAAGTTCAGGGTGATTGAGGCATACATGCACACAGCACTCATTTAGCCCTCCCCCAGTTTCCACCCTATTCCCTCACACTTCCCTCCTTCCCATGCTCAGCATAGTGATCGACTGTGATAAGTTTGTGCGTGTACATAATGTCCATTGAGGGGTTTACCTCTTTCCCCCTCCCATCTCCCAGCGTCTCATCATCCGAGGTTTCTCCTCCTTTGTCGGAAATCACTCCTATGTCCTGTTTTCTCCCTAGCTTCCGCATATTAGGGAGAGCATCTGACTTTTCACTTTTTGTGACTGACTAATCTCACTTAGCATAATGTTCTCCAGTTCCATCCATTACCCTGCAAATGATATAATATTTTTTTCTTTATGGCTGAGTAAAATTCCATTGTGTACATATTCCATAGTTTTCATTCATCTGTTGATGGACATCTCGGCTGGTTCCATAGTTTGGCAATTGTGAATTGTGCAGCTATAAACATAGATATGCATGCATTACTCTGGTAATATGGTTTCCATTCTTTTGGAGTGGTATTGCTGGGTCATCTGGTAGGTTCATTCCCATCCTTCTGGGGATCCTCCACACTGTTTTTAAATAAGTTCATTAGTTACGCCTTCTCAATTTGATTCAGTGAGTAGATAGTATAAGTTTGTTGGTGAGTTGCCTGATACTATCATTCATGACCTAGTGAAATTTTAGGTCAAACATTTTTAAATTTCAATTCCCAGACCCTGGGGTGTGCTTTTTTATCATCTTTAGCTTGCTCATGTGCAGGCCAAATTCAGGAGCAGGTCAGAACTCTGCAAGAAGCAAGACTGTACTTAGGTCACAAATACCAACTGCAAATAAACCATGTTCAGAAGGATTCCAGCTCCAGTGCATGAGCAGAAATTACAAGAGAAAATGTAAAGTTTGCATTAAGGAAGTAATCAGGTCAGAAAATCTCAATGACTGAGTGCAGTAATGAACACTGGCTGCAAGTTCAGCTCTATGTCTTAGCAAAAAGAAAAAGTAAAAGGAGGAGAGAGACATTTATCAGAACAGGGATAACTTGGTAGCAAGTCTGAGGAAGGCTCAGAAGTTTCTTTGTTATTTCCTGGTATGGACAGGGTGGGGCCGGGAATAAGTTTGTTCTCAACACAATGTTGAGGAAGGCTGTAGATTCGCATAGTAGTACAAATCACTGTTTCTTGTGATGCTGGTAGCTAAATCAGAGGTTCAGTCAAGGGCATGGGCATAAGAATTGTTTAAATGTCCTAACTCAGCCTTCCGCCTGCACAGCTGCCATTTAATTAAGTCTAAGTAATTTCTATCTAGGGATTATTTCATTGTTATAATAGCTAAAAGAAACACAGTTTCTTGATTTTTTTAAAAAGTCTGCATTCATATAACTTCTTGTTTGCAATATTTCTATTCTTGTTATCTATATAGCAATGCACACATTTTTATTAGCCACATAATCATTACCACCAAGAACCACTACAGTGTTTTTCCTCATGTAGTCTCTAGGTCTAAAGAGGCTTTTATAAACATGGAATAATTAGCATTACCCCAAGTGGTTTAATTTTTGCCAAAACCAAATTTCACCTATTATATGGTCTAGTGCATCTTCATATACTGTAAAAGTGATATCAATGTATGTTTTTGAAATTTTTTTCCAGACTCCTCGTGTTTAAGGAATTTGGAAAACATTTATTTAGTTATTATTCCCAATACAATAATTTTCTTATAAGCAGCAACTACAAAATTCTTCTTTCATTGTGTTCATCTATTATTGTGTATGTATAGATATATGAATTTGTACATATCCCTAGATTCTTCTTATTATACATATTTAGGAGGTCAATGTGATGATTTCATGTGTGTATACAGTGTGGACTGATTAAATAGAGCTAATTAACCTATATATCACCTCACATATTTATCATTTCCCTTTTTGGTGAGATCATTTGAAATGTATTTTCTTAGCCCATTTATAAATATATGATACATGATTATGAACAATAGTTACCACGCTATGCAATAGATACCAAAAACATCTTACTGTTTTCTAACTAAATTTTTAAACCCATTGACTAAGAACTCTCCGTTCCTCTGGCTCCTACGCCGGCCTCTGGTAACCGCCATTCTACTGCTCTTTTTTCTTAGAGTTTTATTTTTTCAGTTTGCATGTATAAGTGAGATAATGCAGAGTATGCCATTCTGTGCATAGCTTGTTTCTCTTAACATAATGTCTTCTAGTTTCATACATGTCGCCACAAATGAAAATTTCCTCTTTTCAGGCTAGAGTATTTCATTGTAAATAATACCACTTTTTTTGTATCCATTCACCCACTGATGGACACTTAGGTTGATTACATATCTTGGCTACTGTGAGTAATGCTGCAATAAATATGGGAGTACAAATAAGTTTTAACATACTTGACTTCATTTTCTTTGGATATGTACACAGAAATGGGATTGTTCCATTACATATTGCTTCTACTTTGTGTGTGTTTGTGTTTTTGTGGTACTGAAGATTGTACTCAGGGGTGTTCTACCTCCAAGACAAATCCCCAGCCCTATTTTATTTTTTTTATTTTTAAAAAGGGCCTCGCTAGGTCACAAAGGCTGCCTTGAATCTGTGATCCTTCTGCCTCAGCCTCCCAAGTGCTTGGGTTACAAGAATGTGCCACCACGCCCAGCTTGTTGCAACTTTTTTTTATTATTAATATTTTTTAGAATTTTTTTAATGTTCATTTATTCATGCATTGTAATTATACATTTTGATATATGTCAGGGTATCAACATCATACATGCACACATTGTTCATTTAGCCCTCCCTCCAATCCCCCAATCCCTCCCTCCAGTCCCTCCAATTCCTCCCTCCAATCCCTTCCCTCCAATCCCACCCAATTCCCTTCCCCTTCCCTCCCTTTCATGCTCTGGATAGTGATTGAGTCTTATAGGTTTGTGTATGTACAT